>JAWDGP010006375.1:0-72548 GCA_033675545.1 Elysia crispata | reverse complement strand
GATTGAGCCTTAGCTTTGATAATGCATGTTTTACTGAAGTGATTAAAATAAGTTCCTTTATTTTTCTTTTTGTATTTTTGTTACAGGAGTATATGCAATGTGTCACTGCTGTAGACGGTCATTGGCTGGCTGAACTAGGACCAATGTTCTATAGCATCAAAGATGCTAAAAAGACTAGAGTGGTGATTTTCAGTGTTTATTCAGATATGTCATTGCTCTTCTCTTTTACTTTTCTCTAGTTCTCATTCCTTCCTTCTCCTTCCTTTCTCCACAACAAACAGGCTTCCATGGATTTACTTTGCTTTTCCTCTAAATTCTGAAATTTAAAAAAAAATTTATATTTCAGAATTATGAAACTTAAAATTTGTGATTCTACCAGTACATCTATCACTGATATCAAGATCTTTTGAGTGCAATTTTACTAGTGCACTTTTAGTCAACTTATATTCCATTTAAGAGTTTAAGATTGCTCCAGCTCTTAGTTTAATTATCATAAATTTTTTTATAAAAAAAAAAAAAAAAAAAAAAAAAATAAAACAAGGGAGTTAACTGACATTATAGGGAATACGATTTCTTAAGGAGTGTTGTGCCACTTTGTTCGAAGTTCTGTTCAACAGTCAAAAGCATTTAAAACTACATGTAGTATAATTTTATTTTAAAATATAGTATCATGTGCACGTTTTGTGTTTCCTTATTTTTTTTTTTTGGCTTCAAATTTCACAACATTGTAAATTTTTACAGATGCTATTGCCTACACCAACATTAAGTAGAGTCCATGATTTCCAAACATGTACTTTTTGTGAAATCGCATTCCCTTTTAAGATTTGAGTTCATAGTTTTGTAGTTTTGAAGATTGAATATGCATATTTCTGGATGGCAAATGTGATGGTGAGATTAGACGTTATTGACTTTGGAAAAGGACTTCACATTTTGCCTCTGTATCCACCTAAGTTTGGTTGGCTGAGCTTTTTTTCTCCTTAACTTATGTGCTGTCCTTTTTTTTGGGCTTTCTGTTTTTGTTCTGTTAGTCCTAGGTCTTCGTTTATTGTGGCTGGCTTGTAACAAAAATGTGAGGAGTGAATTTTCCTCAGTTACAGAACATGAATGGTTATCATGAATTTCTGATGTAGTTTGATATTAATTTGCTTCTTCAGCCCTTCAGAACTCTTAAAATAAATTCATAAATGCACTTAGGGGAATGACCATTTTCACCTTTGTTTTTGTTCCATTCTAGGAGCGACGAAGGCAAGAGTTGGAGGAGATGCAGATGATGGAGGATGAGATGAAAAGAGCAGAGGAACTTATCAAGGCCAGGAAGGAACAACAGGAGAGGACACCAATGTCTGTCAGAGGGTTAGTGTTAGCTGCAGCACGATTTTTTTCAATTACTTTTAGAGGGAGATCGAAAATCCCTACCAAGTGATAAGTATATTGAGATATCTGGCACTTTTATGTGTTTCATATAACTTTTTATTCATAAAAATGGACCCATAATACATATCAGACCTGCTATTCATACTGATTTAATCGGAATCATTCCCATTTTTTATGCAAATTTAGTCTGTTTCCGATTTTCCGAATATTTAGGAAATACTCCGATTTTTTTTTCCAAACTAAGTTTCACCTCCACAATTAAAAATATTTTCATTTTTTTTTTAATTAGACCTACAAGATTGACAGACAGTCTGCGCAAAAGAGTAAATATGGACGATGTAGTTATATTATATCGATATTGTTTTTTATGATATATTATCAAATAAAGTATAGAAAATGATATTAATATTTTAGTTGTAACCATCCCAAATATTGATTCCGCCGAGTTGTTTACTTTAGGGTTTATTTGTCTGTGCTGCCTTTTCTCTATCTTCACATCCATACTTCGACGTTATTTCCAACGAAGGGTTATTCTTATTTTATCTTCTAAGAATAATTTCTACCACAGGACAGCGCTTTTTTCATCTTTATCTTGTTAATTATCAAGATTGATTGAGAAATCCTAATTAGAACTAGAGTAAATCAAGATGAAAAGACTCGAGACTCAGTAATTGTAGGTCTGTGAAAAAATAAATCTAAATCTGAGGATAGGCCTAAGAAGTTTTATTCTGATGCAGACTTTACAATCTGCACAAGATCTATGATTTTAATCAATTTATCTAATGTAGAAATTAGATCTAGATCTAAGTTATATGCTACATGATCATGCTTAAGTTAACCAGTCTCAACGTCACATCGTAATTTTTGTGCTTAAATTGACCTGTTTCTCAATGAAGTGATTGAACAATAGAGTGGATTACACTCTTTAGATTATTTATAAAATAAAATATTACAACTTTCCAGCAAATTGTCAATTTGCTCCCCATGAAATACCTGTTTATGTTTTCAACAGTTGGATCCAGCAAAATCCATGTACGAGTCAAGTGTGAGAAAGGCCTATACACCATATGGAAAAATTATCTAAAATCAGGAAAGAGCATCAAATATGTCATTTTTTTAACCCTTTCAGTAAGGAGTACATGTAGTCAAATTTCAGGGATCATGAGGAACGCAATGTCAGTGCTTATGCTACTCATCTCGTAGGCAATGCTCTCTCTCTCTCTCTCTCTCTCTGATCCTTTTCATAAATATAAAAATGAGCCTTTTGAAGTCATGTACACTTCGCACAGGAGCTAGGTTGGCAGCTCTGCTCTTTGTGAATTCGTGAAATGCTGGATAATGCCAATGCCATCCAATTTATTGAGTCACTTAAAAGTATTGTAAGGCATAGAGTACTTGATTTAAACTGAAACAGGTATGGAAAGAAGATCTTAGTTTCTTACGATTGTTTAGAATTTTTCACCATTGAAGAATTACAAGCTAAGAAAACTATTTTTTTTTCTCAGAGTTCAGAGCTAAACCGATGAATAAACATTCACCATAGATCGCATTATGTGATTTGTAATGGATGCTGTAGAGGGCAAAAATAAAGCGAGTCATTCAGATTTTTATTAGCAGATTCAAATTTTTTGACAGAATCATTCAGATTTTCTTTCCCTGAAGAGTGGTAGGTCTGTATTATTATAGTGTTTTCCTTATTGCAACGCATGTATTTGTTTTTTAATATAAATTAATTTTGTGCCAACTAATTTGTGCATAACATATCTATTTTTTAACAGATCAAAGATCATCACTCCAGGCCAGAGGGAACCAGGCACACCTCTACAGACACCCAGGCGCACTCCTAAATTTGGCTTGTGATGTAGCATAGTCTTATCAGTTCTTAAATGTCTTTAAATGCCAGGCTTTCTCAAAAGCAAAATAAAATGCCACTGACCCTTGCAAGACAAGATTGATTGACGTCTTATAAAGCAATCACAGTTTCAATAATGGGATGATATTTTCAAATGAGAAAATATCCAGTATGACATTTGTCAAGTGGCAATATTTTTCCACTGTTTACAAACTTTGGAGTATTGTATAAGGTCCCAGTTATCTCAGTTGACTGAGTTCAAAACAGGTGTTTGGAAAGAGATGGTCAATTCCATCAATGTTTGTTAAAATAAAGACGCAAGAAAAGTGAACCAAAAGATGATAATATGGAACTACAAATATTGGTGTTTATAAACGTTTAGAGATACCTCATGGATGAAGTGATACAGCAATGAAAAGAAAGCCACGCTTGATTTCCTTTGTATTTTCAAAAGTAAGTTGTAATTCTAGGCTATTTATGCCATCTTAGAGGCATAGTGATCAGATCTATTGATAATAAGAAATAGTGAGATATTAAATCTTATCTCTAGTTGATTATCTCTATGAATAATGGGAGTCAATAGATAGATTTTGTCAAATCAGCCCCATTGGTAGAATGTAGAAACAATGAAAAATGTACGGGGTGCTCTTTAGTGGATAGGCAATACAGAAAAGATCTCAGCCTTAAACTTTGTCAACCCTGCTTGAATAATCATATTTTTAAATAGTCATGTTTTTGTTGTTTCACATCAAAGGCTGTCATGAAAATAATGCTTTTGAATGTGTCAAATTGCTGCATTTTTTTTTTATAAAAGCTATGAAACATGTTAAAGAAAACAGTTTAAAGTGAATGTGTAAATAAAGATTTTCTTTTGTTGTTTTATTGAAATTAAGTATTGTTTGTTATTGTCTCCATTAAGTAAAAGGTAAAAGGACACTTGCATATGATTTAACCAGATATGATTGTTCATTGTAAAATTAAATTGAGCCTAATAGGCCTCAAGTACAAATACTGGTAGTCAATTTTCTTTCCATTCATCAGTTTTTTGCCCCCTGTATGAGACTGAAAAATAGTAGTAGAACAACATTACTTTTTTAAAACTTACTCGCCTTCACATGATTTCTTTAAAGCAGCATGTAGATTTTTAGGGGAATCAAGAGAGAGAAGAAAATACTTATTTAGAAATAGATGAGTACATCCACTAATGATATTGAAATAAGTTCTAAAGAGAACTCCTAAAGGTAAGAGTGCAGAACATTCTTCAACTTCTTCAAGAATACATCATGCCTAAGATGCAGATAATGATCATGATAAAAGAAATTTCCCTTTTAAGGGATTGGTAATTAATGAGTTTATAAAAACTTTAAAGACGTTTCGGAAACTTCTAAAATAGATGGATGTTGGAAATTCGAAAGTGAAAAAAAAAACATTTGGAGAAAGTATTATTCTTTGTTTTGATTTTTCAAACCATCAAAATAAATATATATTTGGCTTGAGAGAATTATGTTACTTTCATGAGATTTACACAGAGAAGCTTAGGAAACTGAAAATTTAAATATTTTTTAATTACTTTTTCATCAACATCTTTCAGCATAAAAATAGTTAAATTTGGCTTATTTTGACCAGATTCAAATTGAGTTTTATGTAGATAGAAAAGCATGCTGCAGATACAATTAATATTATTGCTGCTTGGCATATACATTGTATAAGACTACTGTGTCATAAAAGCTTAACTCAAACACTGATTTTAGCGTGTTGAAGCAAAGTCACATTGTTTCAAACAACTTATAGAAAACATGCATGAAGAGAGTCAGATATAATCAAGGAGAAAGAACAAAAAGTTATGATTTCATGGATAAATTTACATGTATTAAGTTTATCGTCCTGTCAGCTACTGCTTTAGTGTGAAATGTCAGTGGCTAAGTCAAGGGATCATTTGTTGTGAGTTCAAAAGATGCCACCATTTTATTCTATCAAGCCATATTCTCTCAGTCCTGCTAAGGTTTATGTTTTGTCATCTTATGAAAAAAAAAATGAGGTAAGGATGCAATGAATGGGCCTTATCAAACATTCAAGCAATTTTTTTATGAGGAGATAAGAATGGGTAATAAAGATAATATTTTATCTATCCCATTGTTCTTGTTGAACACCAAAAAAAAAAAAACCAGCTTTTCTTTCTAAGTTCTTTTAACAAGAGAAAATTCTATCAATATTGTACTTTCTCATCATTCTAAATTTTAAAATGCTAGGACAATAAAAAAGAAATAAAAATATTAGTGTTTTATTACAATGGCACACAAAGTGCTGAACACAAGTTTTTTAACTGTTAAGTATCAACTGATATACACCTTTTCAGCTTTAAACTGATATTTTAGAAAAGATGCACCATATAAAATAAGTTTTTATTTTACACTCAAATGATGTGAGGAAATGTGTGCAATCTTAACTAAAGAGTCTTTCCAATGTGCAATCTTTCTCTCAGATTGGGAACTGGGATATCTCCTGCATAGGTAGCCTAGTACATGTGTTATGAATATTGAGTCCAATCAGATAAAGAACAGTTCTTTTCTCTGTTAAGAATTGTTTTATTTTTGTAATGTGAAGATATTTTTCACAGACTTTGTCACAAACGCTGCAAATCTAATACTGCTGATCTTTTTTTGCAAATACATCAACGCCAATATAGTGTGAAAATCTAAAAAAAAAAAAAATCTATCAATCGCTTTCCAAACTCAGTTTGCGTGTGTATGTTGTGCAATAATGTAAATTTAATATATAATTTTTTAAAATAATGTCATTGTCCGAACTAAATGCGCGGAAATAATGAACAATTTATTTAAGTATACGAAAACGAAATACATGTAAATCATATACAATAACATACAGCCTCAACAGTGTTTTAGTCACAAACTTCTGCTTTCGTCAAATTTAGGCCAACGTTTACATAAAACGCATGGTAAGGGTGCATGCAATTTTGAGTCTTGCGAACTTGACCTTCAGTTCATAGACCTTTGAACAATGTAAAGACACCGCCAAAAACTGCAGCTGAGGTTGCATCTTGTTTTTCTCTTACAAAAACAAAAGGAAAGGACATGAAAGCAATGCTGCTTAACTGTGATGACCTAGTGATCCAGATGTTGCACGGTGTTTGAGTACGCGGTGAAAATGCAAGATGAGCAAGGGCGTTCGTGGCGCAGCTGTGTGTCGGTTAGCGCACTTTGGTTTGAACCATAGATATTTCTTATAAGTTAAAGTTAGGGGTTGTAAGGCTAGCTATGTTTTTAATTTAATGCAAGTAATTTTATTAGACCCTTTCATCTATAAAAGATCTACTCTTATATGATTTCAGCCCTGAAAATAATTTATCAGCCATAAAGGGAACTCAGTAAAACCAAGAGTGAAAAACTATAAGTGTAACATCGTTTTCAGTGATTGCCTTTGAATTAATACATGTATGAATAGGTGTTGTAGCTAGTTACACCTATTTGTTCTAAAGAGTATTTGTTCTAAAAAAAAAAAAAAAATACCTCCTAAAATAATTTGATGGATTTTATGTCCAAGTGATTTTTCACTGAATATCGAATTAGAAAGACATTGAGCGTATTTGAAATACGATGCAAGGCTGACCTAAAATTCCTTTTTAATAGGAAAACTTGTTTATGGTTTTATCAAACTTATTTGACATAAGAGCAGAACCAATATGTAATTAATATTCTTTTACATATCGGTACTGAAATAAGCATTTTGAATGCTGGCATTTCCCCGGAAAATGATTGAATCAGTAATTAGGATTTTTACAGTGATAGCAACTACCAAAAGCATTATCTTGCGTTAAATTTCACGCCATGATATCTATCTTTCCCAATTTACATAATATTCTTCAACATAAATAAGAGAATAAGATAGAAGCAGGCTAGAAGGCCTGAACATACATACATAACATATAGAATGACGTACATAGCATAAAGAATAACATACATATTATATAAAAAATAACATGCATAACATACATTTGCTTAAGAATATGATACAAGTAAAACATCATCTACTGCCGGTTTCATACTTTATGTTTTATGTCTATGTCTCATTCATACTTTTGATATATTTTTTTAATTCATAGATTTCTAAATCAGCGGTGTCAAACAAACAATAGATGTTATAATGCAAGAAGAATGAGTCTGTAGAACTCTATAAAATAATTTGGAAATTGTTTAAAACCAATCCTTTTTTAAGAAAAAGGATTTTTAAAACCGAAATCCAGGTGTAACGTACCCGATCGATATCACTACTCTGGATGAATGAATTCTAACTGCTCTATAACTCTTTGCTCGAACTCAAACATTATAGTTATACTTTTCAGTCTGTATAGAAAAATAAATAAACGATAATTTGTTCATATAGTGAGTTAAAGTTGGTTGCGTTTACATTTAAAGTATATAGCTACTATTTTAAAAAATGTTTGTCTTTCATACATTCTGTAAAAAAAAAAAAAAAAAAAAAAAAAAAAAAAAATTAAAGCACACTCACATACATGATTATATGAGAATAAAGCAGCCGACTGTAAACAAAATGTTGCTCTGAGGTAAGAGTTATATACTGTTTGATTGTTTCATTTGGTTGTTTACCATCGGCTGCTGGGTTCTCTGATCATGTATAACTATCTCAGTAACCCTATAGCCAAAAGTATTATGATGCAACTGAACGATTTATTTAGAGGTGACCTAGTTTAAATTGTGTTCTTCATCTCCATAAATAAAAGCTATCAGCCTCAGTACATTACATAAGTAATAAGTCCAATGTTCATGTTGTTATTATGTTTGTGTTTTCATAATACTTTGGTCTTTTCATGCCATTTACTGCAATCTTACTAGATCTAAGCTCTTATTTTGTCTCTAATTCGTTTTTTATTCTTCACGTATTGTTCAATTTTAACGCGAACTTGATCCGAGCTAACTCAAAAGTCCAAAAATGTATCTCCCATTAAATTGTTATCAGAAATTCGTAGCTTGTATGGAATAGAATCTGCAGACTACAAAACTCACTGAAACTGTATAGGCCTACCAATATTATTACCAAATAAATGCAAACATGTTTATTTTTCATAATGTCTGGTATTGATATGAAACTAGGCCGTACAGGTGTACTCAACAACAGGTTCAGCAGGCCAAGGACAATTTTAGCAATAAACTTCGCCCCAGATGCTGATCGGTTGGCTTTCAGTTTGGAAAAACAAATACGAATCTAACTTTCGTTTATTCGATATTTATTATAATGCTGAGTGATAGATGGTGCAGAATTTTAAACTCTTTGGTGCTTTGTCATAGCTGAAAAAACTGAAAAGGCTTACGGATGAAAAAAGGCAATATTAATTTAGAAAATGCAGTGCATCGTAGCTCTTTATGTATTGGGTAAGCACAGTTATGAAGCTGATTCAAAATGTAAACTGCATTATTTCGAAAAACATTTTGGGAAAAAGAGCAATACTAGGACGCAGCCAAAAATGAACCAACTTTCTCGAAAGGAATCAAAGTAAGCATGGTCTAGAACAATTTGTCAAATCATCATGAAGAATTGTAATAAGTGCTCATTCCACATATTCTGAAGCCGCATTTAATTAGTCTAAACACACTTAAAACTTTTTTTCTCTCTCTATCCCTCTAAGATTTGAATAATATATAAACTATTCAGATCTCACATAACTTAAATCTCGCTCGGTTGAACCTGCTTTGATTGCTACTAACTCAATAACCATATTTTCAGCATTACTATCGCCTGAGGCCTTAAAACTGCAATCTCATGCGCAGAACTTTGCCAAATCACGAGCTTAACGTGCCAACATTATGTTTTCAAGGTGCGGCGTACGTGCGCAATTTACAATACCTTGAAAACACAGCACTTACGTAGTTCCTATTATACCCAAAGATCGAACGACGTAAATCCGTAAAAAAAAGTATGCTGTAGATTCTGAACAATAATTTGCTGTAAGGATGCTGGTCTCTTGAACCGCAACCTGTGGAAAATTTGACACTTACCCACCTGCACCTGTCGTCACTATGGATACAGACTGAACAAGATACTCAGCGATATTGTCTTTCCACCAATTTTTACGGTGTAACCATTCTGTATAATACCAAAAAGACGTAATCGAGCTGCAGAAAAAAGATTTCCATTCAACCAATCGTGATGTTTGAAGTAAATTCTACATTTCCTTGCTCAATCAAAAAATTTTGAGATGCCCGGTACTAGAATAATTATGTAAACATTGTGGACAAATTTGTATATTGAAGCAATCCTTACAATATATTTAGGGGGCCGTCACCATGATAAGGTAGTATCAAGTCAGTTACACCCACATCAGACAATAACTGTCGGGGAACTTTCAATGAAGATCCCATATATGATGAATATATAATCAAAGAAAATGGTCACTCTAATTTCCCAATAAATAAATTAAATTTCTGCTTCATCATATGGATAGTATTTTTAGGAAAAGGCCTACATCATTGATGAAAACAGGCGGCAAGTCATAAAACCTCGTTTCTATTGGAACACTGTCTAAAGAAGGAAAAATGTAAAGAGTAATTTATTTTTAAAAAACTTATAAAATAAAAAGAAAAGGTGAGAGCGAGCATCAAATGCTTTGAAATCTGAGGCTTGAAATTCAGACATTTCTCTCTGTCCCTGTTTATGACCCATGAAAAATAATTATATAAACTCAGGCAAAATGCAGGTCTTAGCCTAGCTTCTATTTGTGGATCAGCAATCTTATTTTCTGACTTTCATTATTGCCTTTTCGTATTCATGTTTTTTTTTTTTTATTACCACTATGTTATAGCTGATTCTTGGTTCACAAAGAGTCAAAGGAATCTTAAAAAAACAATATTTAAGAGCCGAAAAAAAAATATACATGATTGTTTGTTTTGCAAGTAATAGACGTTGGGGTACAATCTATATATAATTGTTGTTTTAAGATGAGACAAATTACATGATTGTTTGTTTTGCAAGTAATAGACGTTGGGGTACAATCTATATATAATTGTTGTTTTAAGATGAGACAAATTACATGATTGTTTGTTTTGCAAGTAATAGACGTTGGGGTACAATCTATATATAATTGTTGTTTTAAGATGAGACAAATTCGAATTGCATCAAAATAGCAGTATATGTATAAGCTTCATTACATCTCATAGATAATATAACATCTTTTAAAATGCCAGTCAAGAAGAATCAAACTATGTATCTATAATTTTAATCACGATACACACCTGATTAATGGAGCCAAAGCGATTGTCGTTTCAATAGCCTCTTCGATAATGTTTTTTGTTGATTGACTCCCCGTTTTACGATGTTAGAGGTTTAGTTAACATTTTCGTTTAGACAGTAGAGAATGTGAGGATTTGAACGCATGAAAAGTTATATGCTAAATTCCACCACAAAATAATGGATATAGAAAGCTCCGTGGCCCGTCCAATCCATGGTCACAAATAGAGTTCGCAAGGGACGGCATAATTTTTCTTTTCATGTTACTCATTAATTTGAATCTTGACTCTCAAAAGAAAACTGTCCCATGATGACCTTTGTCACTTTGTGATGACCAAAAAAGGCGGGTGGTCTCAAAACGGGCAAAAGACCACATTTTAATTTTGTTCTATTGCGGCATCGTAGTGTGATGTGAATAACTATGAAAGGTATGGCCCCTCTTGAAGGAATTTTCTCTGGACTCAGAGCTAGCAAGATCTAGAACACGCCATTGCATTATGTTTTTAAAAGGAGCGAAAAACTCACTACATGCGACCCAAAACACCTGAACTAAGGCAACTTCTTCTCTAGACAACTAAAGCGGCCAGCATGTTTCATTCTAATACGATACCTTGTGGTTGACCTTGCCGAGGACTTGTCAAACAGTATAAATGGTGACCCATCTAAATGTTATATAATTTAATGTTGATCCTGGGCAAACCTAGGTAAATTAAAAGGTCGTCTAGGTCGTCGAGTGTAACATAAAATGTTTTGCAGCTTGGCGTTCTGTTAACGAAAACAGCGGTAGGCTGTATTTTGAGTTAGAAATTTGTACTCCATATGGGCTGGTCAGGGACAAAGTTCAGAATCAGATATTAAATAATAAATATACATGCATGCAATAGGTAGAAAGGGTGCTGCGAGAAATGATGCGCATCGGTAACAGTAAAAGATGTTTTAGGAAGGCGCGGGGTGCTGGTGAATCCACCCCTTGTCGGCACTCCAAAACATAGGCTATGAGAAGGCTTACATTAGACAGTTAAGACAGGACTACTTGTCATGAATAAGGACATCTTTTCCATGAACTGACACGGCCTCGTTGACCCGAGGATACCCTTTGAGGTGACCTAATAAACACGGTTTAGGTTGGCAAAGTCTTATCTCACAAAAAAATCACATCGGCAAAACGATGAAGAGTATACTTAGGGAATTTTCATCTCCAAGAAAATGACATAACTTATCAGATTTCTCTCATAACCCTTCGTTCAAAATGCGAAAGCATGCTAGGGTCTAGTAACAATATATTATTTTCTTTGTTTATATTTTTTTTATCTGGGCTAACACCCCTACTTGGTTACAATGGGATCGTCTATTCGCTGCCAGGTTTTCGGCCGCCAGTGATCAGCTGGGCTCGTGGCCGTGCGCCTGTGCAGTCGGCTAGTCAGCAAGAAAACAACATCCTCTGATCCGGGCTCTCACTCTACTGTCGCGGCTGAGATATCTGCTCAACCAATGGAAAGAGGGCCTTGCATCCAGCCACCACTGAAGCGCTGACCCCAGAGACAAAGTTAGATTGTTGCATTGAAATGCTTTAGGTCTATTTAAAATGAGATTGTGTCATTTATTTTGTGAGTTTGACTTGAACTGAGTGTTACAAGGACAAGAAAAGAGCCAACAATGCCCCCAAGATTGATCTGAGTCAGTGGTCAACCAGCACACGTAAGTTCAAGAAAGATAAAAGCTAACAGAAAGTACTAATCTAAAAGAGGGAAAAAAAACAAAAAACAAAAAACATTTGCCTCAGTTATAATTAGATTTTGGCTTAAAGAAAATTCCCTTTAACAGGAAATCTCTAAACACAATTACCACGAAACCTATAAACATGATTTACTGTTATATCATCGGTCACCTTTTATTGCTACTTTCAAATATTTTTTTACAAAGTGATATGGTGAAGATCTTTGTAGGCTAACAAAGAGTTATGTAGAATTAACAATTTTCCCAAGTTGTATTTTGATAACTGCTTCCTTTTATTATTTTTTTTCCATAAACATTGTGCTATTGATTTAAGCTCTAAGCAAGGAAGCTGTCTTGAGTATGTGTGAATGTTTTACCTGTTTCGTATTGAAATTGAAAAGGAGAAATTGAACTATCACCTAATATGAGAGAAATAAGAGAGAGAGAGAGAGAGAGAGAGAGAGAGAGAGAGAGAGAGAGAGAGAGAGAGAGAGAGAGAGAGAGAGAGAGAGAGATTTGGAAAGAAGCCACATTTAATGCTATGCGTTCAGAGACAAATAGGTCTCGTAGATATTGTAGTTGTAGTGGTATTATAAGTAGTAGTTGTAGTATCAGTAGTGGTGGTGGTAGTAGCAGCAGCAGTAGTAGTAATAGTAGTGGTCGCGGCTTCCATGAAAAGTGTGAAATGGAGTTGTCCGTATATTTAAAAAAAATATTTGTGGGCATTGGCTCTAACACAACTACAAACTTGTCGCGAAATTCTTTATCTATTTTAATGCCAGATAGTTATTCGTAGAGGTTCCCCTTCTTTTCAGAGGAAAAATGTTTTAAGATCTAAGAATTCCTAAAGACAGAGGGAAAAAAATCTGACCAAACTTGAAAACAAACGCGATTTAATCGGCGCTTTCTATGATCATTATGAGAAGTGAGGTCGAAAGCCACTCCTTCGACCCAGTTGGCCTGAGGACCACGCGGCACGCACGAGTTGAAGTACTGTGGCCCTACACTACAGACTGCATGCATAGGCACACCCTGGTGAAGGTGGGAATGGGCGACTGAGGGGGAAATCCGGACATATCTGGCTCAAACCGCCCTGCTCACAGCCTCACACACACTAGCACACATGGCAGGGTTGAGCAAGGACGCGAGAAGAAAGCTTGTGTCATCGCAGTAGTTTGATATGTTAGCTATTTTTAGACATCTCATTGATCGACTCCATGGAAACTGCGTAGGAGTTGGCGAAGCACTTGAGAGCAGCTGGGCGGATAAATAACGTGCTGTAAGAGAACAATAAAACAATTCATTTGATGTGAAATGAGAGGGAAAAAAAATTATAAAATCGAGATCAAGGTTTATTCAGACATCAAGATCAGAGAGTTTTTTTTTTTTCGTTTGTGTAGGCATGGGCAAGATAATCGGTCGTAAATCAAGTGGATGACTGAAATAGAACACGGGGTTTATTAATACACTCGGAGATTATGATTTATCAATTGACAAGCATGCACCTTTCAATTATCTTTAGCTTAGAAGGCAGTGATTTTTGGTGACGCGAGGCATAAATTCGAATTGGTTAAAAAAAAAAACAACAACATCAAAGCAATAAGTTCATTACTTTTTTTTTTTTTCGTGTGGTGGTTGTAAAACAGAAATAAGGCAATTTATGGATAGTGAAGGGAAACTGCAATAGTATGAAGACTGCGGACAATCATTATTTTAAGGAGCAATATTTTTAGCGATACAGTGGTAGACTTGAATTTGTAAATGTATACAGGAGAACAGCTAGATAGACAGATTGAGGGTGTATTTCGTTAATTGTGACATTTTACGGCATATTTAAGTCTGCGAATGCTTCTTAAGAAATTAAGAAGAAATGCTATGAGCATCTTCTATACCTGCGTTTATTTCTTTATGCAGATCCTTTTACCTTTTATGTTCCATCAATATTCCGAAAAATAATTGAAAAGTTTTAGATGTCTGATATCTCGATACCGAGAAACCAGCATGTTCAAGTTGCAGTTAAATAAAAAAAAATTATCATCGGACTGCAGATAGAGTGAAAGACCCGAAAATTAGGGAAAATAAATTCCAGGCCAAATACATGTGCATGATAATTCGAACATCATTGAGCAAGGCATTGTCCACGTGATCCAGTAACTTTGTAACATATTGCATCGAAAATGTCAAAATCTTTTTAATTAATTTATTTTGTTTATACTGTACGTGCACTAAGCAACGGAAAGTCGACAAGATAACAAACTTCTCCTCCCTTTACCCTTTTCCTTTTTCCAAACATATTTTTGATGTCCTATGCAATTCTGAAAAAAAAATGCAAATCACGCCGCTGGTCTATATAGACTAACTTTAAAAGTTAAAGAAATAATATAAACTAAGGTCGTGGCTTTTACGTGCGGTGCCGGCTTGAGTTTACCTCGTTAAAGTAGGCAAATATTTTCCTTGGTGAAGGCTTAGATTTGGTGACGTAAAAGAAGACCATGAATACTGAATATATAGGGCCTGATAAAAATGAAAGCTGCTTTAACTTACACTGTACTTCATACCTTTAAGTCAATCTGACCCAAGGTGCGGAGTCCTGGGAGAGTTGAGAAGCGGCGAAAACCGGATAGTTCTGGTCTTCGCAGGAATCAACATTGAACGCTGAGCGCGCTAATGAAGGGTGTGATGCAACACATGAAAATAAGTGTGTTCAATCAGTTGAATTACCAATACAGACGTGGATCGAGTACCAGGATAGGCCATATGAGAATATGTTCAAGTGTTACATGTATCTTGATTAGGTTTATGCTTTGCTTAAAGTGGGCATGGGAAATAATACAGAGAAAGGGAGAGAGAGAGAGAGAGAGAGAGAGAGAGAGAGAGAGAGAGAGAGAGAGAGAGAGAGAGAGAGAGAGAGAGAGAGAGAGAGAGAGAGAGAGAGAGAGAGAGAGAAAGTTTTATTGTAGGCTAGTTTTATAAAAATCAACGCCTGGTATAGATCATTGTTCTATCCTTAGACCATTTTGAACCCCCATTGTCATGCAATTAGTACGAACATTAATGGGCAAATATGAATCCCCGCAAGGCATTGGCTTTTTATCTCGATGCATTGATTACATTAACTGTTTTTTAAATTCATAGCCTTGTTATAATAAGCGTTTAAACTGATCCAATTATTAAAGAAGGGCATATTTATTTGATTTCTGTTTCAATCCTATAATGAACCTGAAATTGAAATACAAGAGAAGGTCGAGTTTAAACTCAATACGATCACTCACCACATATAAAATAATGGGATGAGTTAGCGCATGTCATAAGCAAAGAAGATGCAGGCCTCGGAAATGTTTCCGGTCAAATAGTATAAAATTATATACCTGCTTAAACCACCTGTCTGTCTCTGTCTCTATCTGTCTGTCTGTCTGCCTGTCTGTCTGTCTGTCTCTCTCTCTCTCTCTCTCTCTCTCTCTCTCTCTCTCTCTCTCTCTCTCTCTCTCTCCCATCCCCCTTACGAAAACAATTTTATCTTGCAAGAAAAGTTCCAAGAATATTTTCCATATAGTGCTAGTGGATTTTAAAATTCCTAAATTTATTAATCAGTACTTTTAAATAAATGTTCATTGTCGCATAAACGATTATTTTACAATTTTAGACCCTTCCAATGCAAATGTCATTAAAATCTTCACACAACATAATGGCCATTTCCTAATATTAATATGATTATTAACATAGACTTGGATCAGTCCAAACTATCAGAAATTTTCGCCGCAGTTGGTTTGGTTGTTTTTTTTTTTGACGTTTGTTCATGATAACCTTACCTAGAATTATCTCATTGCATTAACCTTTCACAAACATCGTTATGTAGGTTAACCTTATATCGATTTTTTTTTAACGAACGATTACAATTGCAGCTTAAGCAGGTATTGCTTATTTTTTACATTGCTCGCTTTCCGTTACACTATTATACTTTTATATCCAGTTCAGTGTCATCAAAACAGCATTCTTATGAAAGATAAAAATCGATACAAAATCTTAGCTTTAGAACATGATATTCATATCTCATACTTTAGATAGAATGTCAGCACAAACTTCATATACTTGATCATTACGCCAATATCATGATTGGTCACTAATAATACTGCCTAGCAACCCAAAGCGTACAATCATCACCTTCTAATCTTCTAGCGCTCTTGGTTAAGCCTGTTCCGTCAGATGATTATTTCAGCAAGTAATATAAGCGCCTACATAACTACAGTATTTTTGCAGCAACCACCTGCAGCTACCGACATAAATTTTGACACACGCAAACTTTTCTTACTGAGCTGTATTGATTTTCCTCCGGCTGGAACAACTCGGTCAGGCTTCGTAGGAGGATTGTCCGTGATACAGACGCTGATAGCCGCTCTTACAGAGCTAAAAAGATCCTGAAAGATAAAGCTATGAGAAGGTCATCCTTATAAGCTAAAATTCAGATGTGTTCAGTCTGAAGCGTTGCAAATATTACGCGGCATATTTTGCTGCTCTTACTTATTTTGATCTTGAATAATACAAATTTCAGTCAGATTAAATTTTAAGATTTGGCTGCTTTGTTTTGCGATGTCCAAAAGAGTCAGTTTGAAATAACTAATGCCGAATTTCACTTTCTCTGTAATATAGTTTAGAGATGAAAAGAAAAATACATCTAATCGAAAAACAGTTTAAAGTTAATTATAAAGATAAAGCGGGTCAATTTAAAGAAAGAAGTTGTGGACGAAACCAATTTGTGCCAGCTAAATCATTTCCAGCTCTTTTTTAAATCCATATTGCCTGTTTGTCCTCATATAAAGTTTAACATTCTGGACTTAATACTACTCCTATAATTTCCCCTCCTTTCTCTTTATTTCATTCAGTGTACAGATTATGCTGAGAATTCGCGGTTATTATCGCCCTTCTGTTTTTTTTCCTCCTCTATTTTTCACCATAATGATCAGCATGATGATAATCATCATTATGATCGTCGTCTTCTGCTTCTTCTTCTTCTTCTTCTTCTTCTTCTTCTTCTTCTTCTTCTTCTTCTTCTTCTTCTTCTTCTTCTTCTTCTTCTTCTTCTTCTTCTTCTTCTTCTTCTTCATTATTCATATTGTCATCATCATCAACATCATTTTTATTATTGCGTTATATTTTAGTTGTAGTAGTGGCAATATTATTATTATTATTATTATTATTATTATTATTATTATTAGTAGTAGTAGTAGTAGTAGTAGTAGTAGTAGTAGTAGTAGTAGTAGTAGTAGTAGTAGTAGTAGTAGTGGTGGTGGTGGTGGTGATGGTAAATATAACAGCGACAATGACAATAAGAGCAGCAAAGGCCGTCAGGGTTGGACTTGCAAAAACTAGATTGAGATGAATTTATCGGTTTACCTCTTATTTTTAGTAGATTTTTTGAATTTCTCAAAGTAACATAGATTGTGTTAAGTTTGAAATAAATGGAATAGGCAATTTAACTTATGAAAGATAATTGTGCCGATATAATTATAATAATAATAATAATAATAATAATAATAATAATAATAATAATAATAATAATAATAATAGCAAAAAAAAAAACTACAAAACAACAAACCAACAACAACCAAAAAAAAAAAAAACCCACACACACAAAAAAAAAGGATTTGTCTTGTTTTAACTTTATAGATTGAGGTGAATGACCTTAATGGCACCTGTTCACCTAGCCTACCCATTAGGGGTCATCGACACTGATTTGCTCTCTCTCTCTCTCTCTCTCTCTCTCTCTCTCTCTCTCTCTCTCTCTCTCTCTCTCTCTCTCTCTCTCTCTCTCTCTCTCTCTCTCTCTCTTCGTATCCCTCTTTCTCTTCTGTGTTCCTCTTCCAGTGCTGATTTCATTCAACTGAACCTTCCACCCCACGCCCCTCATTAATATAATAAACATTACTTACCCTAGCAAGAGCCGTCAGCACCAAGCCTGTTTGGATCAGACAGGTACACCTTGGTTGACTTGCATGGCTTGAAGAAGAACATAATTCACACATTTCGTATAGGACAACATTCGGGCGTTACATGATGAACTTATGTTTCTCTTCAGCGCTCTCCTTTGTTTCAACTTAATGCGATCTAATTTAGATCTAAAGTAGTAACAGAATGACCAAGAATTAATATAACCAAAGTTATATGAGCTTATGAGTAAGAAGAAGAGCTGATAGTGGGCTTATAATAAAAGGAAAACCCGGAGTGAACGATCTGCTGTTACATTAGTTATCAGTAATGTGTAGTTATTAGTTTAGCACTAAACATTCTATCGAATTGTAACTGAAAAGCTCAGCATCTTTGCTTCTCATGTTCTGTCAGTGAAGATCACAAAAGATGTTTAAGTTAAATCTTGGGACTTCAAGTTTGCATGATGCCGAAATGCATAACATTGTGCTTTTTGGTTTCCTCATTGTCTTTAGAAGCTGTAACAAACATAACTTGTGTGTAAATTCAGAGACAAATATAAGTGTGTTTGGGAACGTGAAGGTATGGAGTTGGCCTTCCGATTAAAGCTATAAACATGGGAGTCCACAGCACAGCCTCTTCACCATGCTCTTCGGTTTACCTGGTAGCGTAACCAACACGTCATCATCTCAAGTCAATAGGTTAGGTGCAGAAGTAGCGCTCATAACAAGCTTGAGTGAATAGGGTCTAACATAGGCCATTATGAAGATCTTATATAAATTCAACTCTAACGATGGTAAGAGCGTTCCATAACAAAATTTTTATGATCACGTTTTACTTTCGATCAATCGCGACACCAAAATGGTGACGATAGGCTTTGTCAGTATGCATGGTTCTTCTCCTTTGAAATCTTTTTCAGGATAAATAGCTGATTTAAATCCAGGTTCTGCATCTTGTTTCGAAACAAGGATGCCTTTTAAAAAATGAATTATTTTATCGACCCCTGCCACTACACAAGATGATATTATGGCGCTTTTTTCTTTAACAACAAAAACTAGATATCGATTCGAGGTCTGTTGTTGACAATGATTTTTGAAATGTAAATGCAGGCGTTCTACTTGTAAGTCATGGATGCTTATGACATTATTTCAAAGAGAAGAAGGTTTTTGCCGGGAAATGCCTTTAAGAGCATTGGCATTTTCAGTTTTGTCATTGTCAGAACATTGGCATTGTCTTAACCTTGACATTATCTTCCGAGTTACCTAAGCAGATGTTCATACATCCATATGACAGAATGTACACCATTGTTTTTTTTTTTTTTTTTTGTCTTTATTTTTTTAACGTTGCAAAGGACCCTACGTACGGAATAAAATAACTTTTATTATTTTGTTGTAAAACTGCAGTAGTCTTCTATTCTGCGCGTCTAGCCTGAACAAGTGCTACCGTGTGTTCATCACAAGCCACGAAATAAACATTCTTGAAGTTTACCAATGGTCATATCGAGATGATATTAAAATGTTCCCAGATGATATTATTGCTCGGCTCTGGCGGCTATTAGGTGTTTGTTTTGTTTTCTTGCGGGCTCTACTTTTTCCATCTATCTCTCCCGGCTACGTTCTTTCCAATCCGAGTCGATTTGTTTCTTTCTCTCCAATAGGCACGCATATATTATCGGCTATTATACTAGGAATACAAATTCAAAGAAAAAAGCATTTGGGATCTGCAGAGATACAAAGGCCCGGTCTTGTTAGAAACGGTTGACCTTTGTAGATCCCATAACTGAAAGTACCAGTATTTGTAACATTTTGACAAATCTCTTTTTTTTTTTTTTTTTTTTTGTTATAACAGTTACCGGGTGTTTTTTATAACATTTACTGCACCCCATAAGTACTGACTATTTGAAAAAGAAATAGCTGTTAAGCTCTACTTTGTCTCTTTTTAGTAACTTTTATTAAAGCGCTTTTATTTTCCCCCCCTCAGATTTCTCACCATGGTTTATCATGGAACACCTGTAAATCTTGACATTCCCACAGAGCCAACGACATCTGGTTCGAACATGTCATTGCAATCACAACCAGATACCATGGAAGCTGAAAAGCATGTAACTTTAGTGATTGATGCAACCAGTTCAGTGGAAAATGACTACCACTATACAGAAAAGTGTTTAAATTGGCAAAATAATTGCTCCAACACAGAAGTTTATCAGGTTTTGAATAAGCAGCCCATTATTTTAACAGCCACACCAAACATCTCGACTCAAAAGAACATAAACAGAACAGGAAATTCATTAGATAATGCCCACTGCTTACCAAGCTATCAGCATGAGCCTTCAGAGCCCTTCATCTTTGAAGAAAATAGATCAATGTCCAATAATCTATATGAAGCAGAATATGCCAGCGATTTCTCCTCCCAAGAAAAATTGGACCAAGGCAGCCACTGTTGCAGTAAGGAGGATGCATTGTCATTTTGTGATAGCCATTGCTCGATGCTGCCTACTGAATCCCCTCACAGGACAAGGCGAGATAGTGAGGAAAGCGAGGAGAGCATGGACACAAACTCTTCTTTGGCATCTTCTCCATATGCCTACTCTGTCGACTCAAAGTTTGGGGAGACTTTATCTAGTATTAATAGTGCGAGCAAACTGATTTCTGAGGAGCAAAAAAGAAAAAATGTGAATGACTTAGATCATGCCTATAACAAGGATTCTTGCGCAAACACAGATAAGGCTGCATTGGTGCCCACAACAAAGAATGAGTTTATTAAGTTTTGCACATCAGAAACTGAGCCATTCTTCAGTCACATTGAAGAAGCAGATCCTGAATTTGTCGAAAACCCTCCTGTTGTGACAAACAATCTCATAATTGTTAAGGACGAGTCTTTTCTTTATCACAGCCAAACCAGTCTTGAACAACACCCCTTTGAAAATATTCCTCAAGCTAACTTTCTCTTCAGGGCTTCGACTTTGCCAGACCTGAAAGCCTGTCAGAGATATCAAGAGGAGTATGGTATTTCCTGGGGTTATCAAGACACCAGAATTTTTCTCAGCGAGGACATGTTATCAAGATCTATGTGTTCATTATCAAATTCTGAGAGTCTAATGATGAAATATGAGTGTAGTACTGGGTCATCATATGGACAAAGATATCCATCTAGACAACTTGTGGATATTGACGGCAACCCAATCAAAGTTGTGCCTAGCTCAGACCATACAACCGTCATGATCCTCCTCAGTCTTTGTGTGAGCATCTTGTTTGTTGCCACAGATGTCATTCGAAACCTCCAGACCAGTTTGCATCCCAAAGATGGGCTGGGTTTAACCTCACTGGCCCTAATCTTTGCAGGATACACCTTGGGCAGCTTATTGAGTACATCACTTATGCAGCACATTCAACCTCGAGTCTGCCTTATTATCAGCATCATCCCAAATATCCTGTTTCTTCTGGCCAACCTGAGTTCTTCCTTGTGGCTCCTTGCACCCATCTCTTTCCTTCAAGGCATATCCATGGCCATTATATGGAGTGTTTTGAGCACCTATATAAGTTATCTTGCAAGCGGACGAGCATTGAGCAAAGGGGAGAACATCAAAGTTGTCTGTGCAAGGTTCTTTAATTTCTTTTCCCTTATCTACCAAAGTTTTCTTTTATTAGGTAATTTAACATCTTCAGTACTACTCAAGTATGGAAACAGTATGCACAGCATGAACTCTAGCTTTTTCTCTTCATCTCCTTCATCTGAAGCTGCAGCAAATGATGCTACTGTATTGCCATTCCCATTGCTGACCAAAATTTTAATTTCTGGTAATCAAAGTTTGCTAACCAGTGTCAACAGGTCGTCTACTGCTGATTTTACAAAAGACTCTCTGATTAACAAAGGCCTATGCGGAGCAAATTACCATAATCTGGGTCATGTCATAGATGCAGGTGATCAATGGCTGCACCCCAATGATGGAACGATTTACATGTTACATGGTACATTCATAGGCTGCATCCTGGTGTCCCTGGGTATGGCTGTGTTTGGTATTGAATCATTGAACATGAATCTGTTTGATCTGTCAGCCTCACAACAAAGTCCCTATATGAAAAGCCTGAGCACAACTGTAAAGAGAAGCTTTAAAGGCATGATACATGGCTGCATGGCTCTGAAGTTTGTTCTTCTTTTGCCTCTCTTCATGTATTCTGTAATGCAATTTGGCTTCATATCAGCAGAAGTTACAGCGGTAAGTTATTTTTAAGTGATTTGAAGAAACATATGTATTAAACATCTTGTGTTTTAAAGATTTTTTTAAAATTTACTGATAAGAAATTTTGCATTTTAATTGTATTTCTTTTTTTATTTATCCTTTTTTCACCAACACTGCTTTACCAAATCTCAGTATTTGGTATCTACATATACATTCATAGGAGACAAGCATGATGCTCTGTCCATATTTTTTTCTTTTGTTTTTATAGACCAAATTTGAGACTGACATTAGCAAAAGCAATCCTAAGTTCTGCATACTTTATTCCTGTTCAAATGGTAGCCTTGAAGGATATAGCATGAAAAGAAATCTTATATCAAGATATTCACCTTTTAGATTATAAGTTAGACGAAATATATTGTTTTCTTTCCAAACTTGTCTTTCATACTTTTAATTATATTAGTATATTATATCAAGTACTAAATCCATATGTCTGGAAAATTTTGATTTCCAGGCATTCATCACTTGTCCTGTGGGGATAAATCAAATTGGATTCAGCATGGCTTTCTTTGCTGTTGGTCGATTTCCCACCTCATTCTTCTGTGGTTTTCTCACCAAGAAATGTGGTCGACTGCCCTTAATAACTCTTGGTAAGGATTGGCAAATTTTACATGGTGCTGTTGACCAGCTACCAACTATACTACATGTTACATTTGAGATGTGTCATGTCTTTATCATGTTTAAATCATTCCATTTAAGTTTTTTTTGTGTTTTTTAGAAAATATTTAGATAGATCTTTGCTTTATTCAAGCTCCTGTTTCAATTTTTAAACTTGATGAACATCATGATATATATATATATATATATATATATATATATATATATATATATATATATATATATATATATATATATATATATATATATATATATATATATATATATATATATTCTGACTATTAAATCTACAGATAAGGGTTGTACAAAGAACAAAGCTCCAAAGGAACTTTTGAAGATTTCTTTGCCTTTCGTTATGATATAAATGTATCTACACACTGAGGTATTTTTTTGTATGCATTTTGACTATTTTGGTTTTACTTCTTGTTGCAGTTTTGTTTGCTACCACAGATATTCGAATAATTGATTTTTCTTTTGGGATCATGTATAATGGAGTATATTTTGTTGTTTATAAGGTCAAAGTAGCAATATATCGTATTTGATTTAAAAAAATGAAAAATGAAAAAATATTACAATTACTTTGTCTCCAAAACATCGTTGATTTTTGGTCAGAAACTCGGTCATCAACTGCTTTGCTAAAAAACAAAATAGTTCAATACCAGATTGTAAATTATAGGTTATTTAGAAGCTTGACTGGTAAAAACCCCCATAAATCGAGTATCTAGCATGATAATTCGTTTAAAATTTTGGATTTGATTAGTATAAATGAAGCAAAACATTAGACTAAAAGAAGAAAGCATGCTTCCCAGGAAGCCCAAAAAATTGCTCCACGGCTTTAGTCTTTTTGTAGGGGCTCAACGACCTTTTTCACTTATACTTTGGAGCTGGTTGTTTACTGTTTCCTCGCCTGTGTGGTTCAGCCATCATAGGTATGTATACAGATACCATTTACAACTTTTCTCTTAGTTTTCATGGTTGAAATAAATGAAACACATCATCATTTTGTCTTGATGTTTTAGGGGCCGACACAGTTATTTCACCCTATAATACTTCTTACAGTACAATTTATTGATTCATCCATATATCTCTCTATATATACTTACTTCAGCTTTAACTCAAGCTTTATTATATCCACCAGCCCTGTGGCCACTTACAAGACAAAACCTTTGGGACTTTACTTCAACTCATACTCCCATCTCTTGCTTGAGCTGTATTTTTTTTCTCGAAGGCGAAGTCTTTTTGGCAGCCTTCCGAAAATTATTTCCTGTTCTGAAGTGTTTTTCATCCATTCTACTTTTCAGCGGCGTCATCTCCTGGCTGACAACCTTAACTGCCATGGAGAGCAGCCTGTCCAGTCAGAATTGAGCTGTCATTTTGAAAGCTAGGGTGTTTGTTTGCCTTAAACATCCTTCTTCCCCCCACAAAAGCAGGCAAGTTTGGAGCCAGATTTGGTTTTGGAAAATCTGTGCCTTTCAAGATTCAAGTATGCTGATGGGCAAAGCCAAAGAGTTGCCAAGAAAGGTCTGCACTGATTGGTGGTACGTATGGTACTTGGGGGTCCTCTGCTAGTGGTCCACCTGCTCTTGGCCTCTCACCAGAGCACGGCAAGGCCCAAAGGTAAGGAGTTGTGTATTTGCAGAGGACTCCCTTAAACATCACCCTGTCTTGCTAACCCATATCCCCGTGGCAGGAACAGCAGGCTTCAGTTGGGCTGCTTTCTGATTTAACCTCAGTCAAAGGCAAGAACATCCATGAAAGTTCACTTTGTAATAGTTCTGAAATTGTCATTTCACTTGATGCCATCTAATGGTTAATGAAGGTAATAACTGGTATCAAGTTCTATTCACAAGTTTGTAGCTGAAGTAATCAAACTGATGCAATTCATGGTTGCTCAAGTGCCAGCTGGTGGTTGTATTAGTGGTGAGACGATGGCCATCGTGGACTGGCTTTGTACAATTTTTTGCAGCATGCTTAGCCTCGAGTGTCTGTCGTCTACTCCACAGAACAAGAACATAGGCATGAAAGGCTAGTTTAAGTTTGGTGTTGTTAAAATGGAATCAAAAGTTTCTTCTGAAAGCAGACATAGGTCTATTTGACGCTGTATCAATATGTTTTAGAAAGATAGCGTCAGGTATGAGTTTTGCACAAAAAACTGTGCAATTCAAATACACAAACAAAAATAAATGCTCAAATACTCTCGATTCAGAGTAAGAGGGGAAATACATCTTTGCTTTTCCTCTAAAATTGTCCCATGCCTAAAAGTTAATGACAACTGCTGTTGTATGGTCCAGCTCTATTTTACAAATTACTTTTTATTTATTTATTTTTTCAAACAACGATGGAAGCGTAAAATATTGAGTCAGCTATTCTGCATCATTCTTCAGAGTGTATCATGAATCATGCTAACAATGTGTTCCTGATTTCCAGCTTACACTTGCAGTTTTAGTTCAAAAGGTATATTAAAGAATAAAAAAAAAATGAAAATGACAGCCTCTAGGATGGCTACATTATTTGCTCTAGATAAAAGTGAAAGAAGCAAAACAAATAAAAATGCTCTTCATATATAAATAGTTCAAGGCAAATAATTTCTTTTATCATTTGTCATTCATTTTTAGGACAGCAAACATTTAATTATTTGAATCCACAAGTTCACATAAGTTTTGTGTCAAAATCGCATCACGGTTTATCTGTTACAGCTATGAAGCAGTATTTTTTTAATAATGGCTATACACAGAATTTCAGAAAGTTAAACAATAGGCAAAAATTTTAAGTTTTTCTACAGACGCAAAAATTGTGTCTTATTCCATCCCATCCTGCTTATGTGTTCAGCTTCATTCAAATTTTTTGTAAATAAGAGACCTTACATGTACCTCCTATTTCGTTCCAACAGGTCTTTTAGCAAAAATTTATCTACAAAATGATTTGTCTTGTGGAATTTTTTGAAAGAGCAAGAAAATTTATTCAAACACTTTTCAAGCTTATTTTTTTAAATATCAAAGATTAAAAACATTAACTGTCATCAAGATACACACCAAGCAGCTCAAGGAAATCCTCCTTAGCAACTATAAATAAAGCAGTCAAGAGTGCATGCAGGTCTCTGATTTACCTTTTTTTGTTTTAATTTGTTTTGTGAAATGAGATTTAGCAATTGCTTGAACACATTTTAATACCCTTTTAAAATTATTTGTACGAGACTTGCTGTTTTGTTTTAATCTAAAGTTGAATATATGCAACAAAACTGAAATCAAATCTTTTTTTTTTTTTTTATAAAAAGCTGTACTGTAAGAAATCATAAGTCTGCAAACTGACTTAATTTTGGAAAAACCATTTCCTTCATGTTCAAGCAATTTTCTCTAAGGATCAGACTTATTACTTTTGCTTTCCTTTAAATCTCTGTCTTTCAAGTTTGAATCGCTTCATTGGTTTTTAATACTACATTGCCCTAATAGAAAAGTCATTTTGTAACAAAGAATTATAGAAATCATTTAGCATGACCTTATCAAAGATTTGGTCAGCAGTAATTTATACATATGAGGTATTTCATTCATTCAAGACTAAACTATTACAATGTTCCCAAAAAATGCGATTCAGACTTTCCTTTTTCAAATCTAGCCTTTTAGACTTTATCAACAGTATGAAATACTTTGTTTATACAGTCTCTTGTTTATGTATCATGCAAAACTGAAATTTCAAATTAAAATTGTTATAACTCTGAATTTTATTTCAAAACTCTTAATTAGACCTGCAAAAGACTGTATGCTATCTTTGATCATTCTCATCTATGTAAGTGTATGATAGGATGTGAATCACATGCTACATGATTGTGTTGGTGTGTGTGATCCATCTAAGATCATTTCATTTTCATACATAGACACCCTCTAAAAGAATGATGTAAAATCGATGACTAACGGTTAAAACAATGCCACAGTGATAGATAGGACTTCCCCTTATGAATTGCTCAATAGCAATATTCTAGAATATGAACATATAGATCGCTTAATTATTCTTGATATGATTAAATGACACTACATAGCATCAAATTGCTCAACTGAAAAAAATGGGTTACATTAAAGTTTTACCCCGATAACTTTATTGATGTTGGACTTCTAACGTACTAACAAGTATTTTGGTTTAAGTTATCACCTGAAAAAAAAGGCAAACAGTTGAACAGCTGTGGTATAGTTTGTAATAAATACCTAAGATTTTCATTATCATGTTTTTAAACAGATTTTGGACATTGAGCTGGACTTGCTATGGTCTTTTGACTGACCTTCTATGAAACAAAAAATTATAGGACAAAAAAAAAAACAAAAAAATGATAATAATGATGGCATTTAGCACAAAAAAATGCAGCAGTTGTCCCAATAAATTTTCAACCACCTCAGCAAAAAAAAAAAAGAGTAACTGTAAGGGATGAATATAAGGCCCACACTTGAAAGGAAAAGTAAAGTAACCCTCCAAATGTTTTAGGGCCTGTAATCATCTAACCTTCTAGACATAAATCTGCTTGCATTACGTGGGAAATTTTTGCTTGATTGGATATTACTTAGAAAAAAAGAGGACTTTAAAATTTTACTGTGTTCTTTAAATTCACTTCAAATTTAGAAAATTGGCATACTTTGATCACACACCTTGTAACCAACAGGCCACTTAAAGTTTTCATTTATGAAAAGAAAGGGACGAAAGTAATAAAAAAAAATTTAATTTCCCACGTTTTGTTATTTATAAATGAGGCCCAGCAGCCTAAAGTTTGAGGCCGAAAGGACTTTTCTCATCTTTTAAGTATCAAACAGAAACATATATATTTTTGGGAAAGACTTCTAGGTAGAGGCAATTTGGCCAGACTTGATGCATCAAACTATCTAGCCTGAATCCTATGTTTTTGTTCATGCCTGGGACATTGAAAAAAAAAAAGAAAGAAAACCCACAGAAAGCTGCCCAAACATTTTTGTGGCTTGTATCTTATATTTGTGTTTTTTTTCTCCTACAGCTGCTACAATCAACTTGATTTCATTGATTATCCTTGCTCAGTGGTGTCCTGTAGCTGCTGATGTTTACCTCATCCATACCATGATGTTCTGCTGGGGACTCAGTGATGGAATCTGGATTTCCCAAGTTAATAGTGAGTTTAGAAAACATAGGATTCACTTCTTATTGCAACTTGATAATAAAAATGTGTTTTTTAATATTGCAATATGATTGTGGTGTTGTGCAAGAAAAGCACTTAAGTTGATAACGTTTTTTATGAAGTAGATTTCGCAGAGAGAGCTGAGTAAAACAATATATATAATAAATTATTTTATATATGTATATATATTTTAATTTTTGTAGTTTATATTTCGAATTTATTTGTGAAGATCCTTATGTAATTTTTTGTTCTTGTTTTTGTGTCTGACAGAGGTGTAAAGCTGAAAGCTTACATGTTTTATTTTGTTTTGTAAATTTTGGAGCTGCACTCTACTTATTTTTGTTGGTTTTTTTTTATGGTGCTTTGCAAGAATTCATATTGGTATGACATTTGAAGTTAAAAAAGGGGAAACATAAAATGTGCACGTCAGAAAACATTTATAACAAAATTATTTAGTTTGGTTTAGTTTCAAAGTGCTTCTGATTTTTTAACTGAACTCAGGACTTCAAACAAAGTGACATAAATCTCTCTGAAATCACATTCCATGTGTTCTAAATTTTTTATGTAAAAGCAGAAAAGTATTTTCCTACTCTAGAAAAAAGGAGAAGTCAATAAACCAAATATTTTTAAAGATTGTGATGGGTATAAATACTTCTTTATGGTGTTTGTGGTTTTTACTGTTTGCCTAAAATGTATTTGATAACAAAGTGATTAATTTTTTTTTCTTTTTTGGAAATATGAAGATTTGATTTTAATGAAATACAGCTATATTTTTCTTCAATATTTTTTTAAAGTAAACCAAAGTATAGTTATTTCAAAGAACAGTTAAGGACATGTGGATAAAATTAAGATATGTTTTAATTATTACTACACTAAAGATTTAAAAAAAAAAACTGAAGGCATTTGCTGTATTTGCTCCATATTTTTTATCTGAGCATTAGTGTTAAAACAAATACTATGGAAAATTAAAATCTGCAAAAGGCTATCTTTCTCATGCCTCATCTGAAGCAATATCTTTACTTTACAACCTTTATGTTTTGTGAACTTTTGCAGCATGTATTGTGTTTTTAAGCAGGTTGTTTTAAAAGCAGAAGAAATAATTTTTATGACAAATACATGACATTCTTATTTTCTATTTCAGGCTTGATCAGCTCTATCTTCAAGCTTTATTTTGAAGCAACTCTTGCAGGCATGAGGGTAGCACAAGGCCTAGGGGTCACTGTCTTTTTGTCCATCTCAAGGTTCGCTGACATGAAGATCAAAGTCTTCATTATGATGGCAGCCTGTTTGCTTGCCTTGATTGGCTACCTTGCCATGAGAATTTATTTGTACTGTGAAAATCTTCACACCCAGCAACAGCAAAAAAAGAATTTTCACATTTACTCAGGTCCACACAAGGAAGAAGTTTAAAGAAACCTTTAGTACCAATTTTTTTTCTTGTAGACTCAATCAAAAAATAGGTTACAGAATGTAATTGGGGGCACTTTCTGCAAATATAGTACCCTCCCCCCCTTTAAATATATATGTATATATATATATTTATAAAATTAAATTAAAAAAAAGTTTCAGGGTTTAAAAAAACAAAGGCTTGTATTCTTTATTCTCAAAGTATTTCTCCACGAAGATAAAGGAAAAATAGTTATATGTGAAAAAAAAAAAACCAGTCATATATTATCTGCTATAAAACTTTGATTACTGATATTGGCATCTCAAATGACACAATATTGTGATGGGTGTGAGATTTCTGAGAAGGCAATATTTTTTATTGTGTGGATTACTTTCGGTTTCATTTTTTGATGCAATTTTAATTAGCATAATCAAAAATTGAAATATTCAATCATTGTGCAGAGCATCAAATTTAATTTGTAGAATTACTTCAAATATATATTTATTTTTAAATGCCTACATAAAGCTCACTGTCAATTCAAAGGTGATGTCTGTGGGGTTACTACCAACATTTCTACTAAAAGATAGAAGTTATGTTTCTCATGATGAAACTATATTGCATTTTGGTGTAGATTGCTTTGCACTGATTAGGGGTGCTTTTTATCTCCAGTGCAATACTCATCTATAGTTTTACCAAGGAGTGGTATAAATTTATTACAAGCATATTTCACTCCAAAATGCTTATTAATACTCTATGCATTTCCAAAACAAATTTCTATGAAATTTTCTTTACTTCCTCTTATTGAGGAGTTTCATACTGCTTATTTTGATTCTGTTTTATGTAAATCAATAAAAGCCATAGATACTCAAAGCCAAATTTCTATTTCCAACTTTTTCATAGACCATGATTTTAAACATAATACATACAGATATGTTTAATAAAAAAAAAATGTAACCAAACTGTATTTTAAATGCCACAATTTTTAGAAAATATAACCAGCTAAAATGCTATAAATATTTGTAAAAATTCATATTGGAATCTCTTTCTGATTGTAGATTTCCTATTTTTTAAACAATTGTGACTTATCAACTCTGCACATATGGAGCTACATCATATATGCCCAGTTTTGCTTAGAAAATATATACCAGGCTAAGGTAATCATGCTCAGAAGATATCAATTAATACCAAAATATAATTGCAAGCTGATTGTTGGCATGCCTTTTCAAATCTGATGTCAGGTAGAGCTAAACAGGCGAGATATTTGGTGCAACTGCAAATAGTAGCTCAAACTGAACTAATTATTTTAGATTTCAGACTCAAAAAAGAACGCTTTCTTAAATACAGGCACTCAGGTACAGCATATTTTCTAACCAGAAAACCTTTACTTTCAGTTGAATTCTGTCATAGTGTCAAGGTGCTTAATTTGTTGACATGCCAAAATATTCAACATTATTAGCTATGATTACATGATGATGAAGATGAAGAGTTTGTTTTAGAGATAGCATTTATGTAATTGCTTCTATCATTAAAGATTTTCCATTTTCCTTTATTATCAATACATGCTGTACAAAGAGAGACATTGGTTGGTTGATAAATATAATCATTTTACATGTATTTTTTATTTGTTTTGAAATTTTACAAATTTGTTGTGTGATTTTTTTGTTATCTGTTTTAGTGCTTGTCACTGCTCTTGAATCAAGCAGATTATAGTTAATGCCATACATGTATTTGTTAGATTTCAGTGAATTTTCTACCAACATCATGGGAGTTTCCTGTTTTCTATGACATTTCAGTTTTAAAGCCTGAGAAAGAAAACAACCTTTCCTCAAGTTATCTCTTGTACATAAAAAGATAAACCAGTAAATTTTCTTTGCTGCTGAAAAACAAATTATTTGCTTGCCATGACTTGTACTATAATTTGTGCAGAATGCTTACTTGCAAGAAAAATATGAAGAATGAAATGACTTTGACCTATATGTGAAAGCAACATAAGAAAAATTTTGGTCATTGAACATGCAGCAATTTACATGTATTAACAAAATATGTTTGCAAGCTGCCCCGAAGCATTTTATTCTCAGGACAAATTATTAATGTACATCTCAATTGGAGGTAAAAAGATTAATTTGAAAAATGCAAGATTTATTGGACGATTGTCCCTTCTCATATCTATATTGTTTTGTTTCTACCTCATTCCTGTTTTAAGTGAAAAAATATATTTGAATCGATGCCCTATGCATTGGCAATCTCATTTTACATGTGATCTGTTCTTATTAGCTCGTATTAATCTTTATCAAGATTTCACTGTTGTAATTTTTCAAATCACAAAATATTTATTCATAATCTTGAAGCACCTTTACTGTTGAGAAAACCAAAGAGTTACTGGAATCATTTAATCGTTGAAATAACTGTATCATGATCTCTTTTTTTTTTTCTCATGAGCAAAAAATTTGAAAAAAAAAAACAAAAAACAAAAAAAACCCCAACTCCTTAGACCCTTTTGACAGTTTATTTTTTTATTAAGCATACTGTGATCTGTGTTACTTACACCCCTGCTCCTCATGTTTGAGAATATGTGAATTATTTCTCCAATTCAGTTGCATAAATATTTGCTACCTATAGTTGCATTATAGAGTTTGTTGCAGTAGCAGCCTTTTATTTATGCAACTTAATATAATTTTGTTCAGATGAACAATACTAGTAAGATGAGTAGACTGAATGGAAACACTGATTGTGAATAGCTGCATTTTCAGAAGTAACCCGGTGCTTGAAGATAATGCTGTTCATTTTTTTTTTCTAAAGCAAGGTGCATCTTGACTTTAATTCATGTTGTAATTTGTACAGACAGGAAAATTTTTTTGTGTTCAGATGTCATGTCAAAACAAACTAAAGAGAATAAAAGACATAAATGAATGTTTACCATTGGAATACTTTAACAGACTATAATATATGACTTCGTTTTCATGTCATGTTTCAGAAATGAACTGTTTATTCCTTGAAAAAAAAAAAATCAATCTGCGTGTGTGTGTGTATGTATGTCTCTCTCTCTCTCTGTCTTTATATATATATATATATATATATATATATACCTACCTACCAGACAACATGACAACTAGTAGGAGTAGTGATTAAAAAAGAACAAAAACTGAAGCCCAGAGTTTTATAATAGCAATTCTCGGGAAGAGCAAGTCCAAACTAGCAGCCATCTGATTATTTGCAAGGTTGCTAAAAAAGTACAGAAGATACAATGAGTAATCTTATTTTGAAGGTGTTGCAGACATTACTTATCTTCAGAGATCATTCTAAACGCTCTCATTTGCAAAGGAATGGAAAAGGTATTGACAGCTGGTCTCAGAAAAGAAGTGATAAACAGTCTCAGCTAAATACATCCAGCCATCTAATTGTTCAAGATTGAGTGTCTTGGGGTGCAACCCGAAAACTTACAGAAATGCCTTTTGTCAAGCCTGCTTCAGGCACTTGACTCTGCTATATATTTAAAAAAACTTAATTAGGGAATTACAGCAGTTGATTTCACATTTGAAGTAAATAGGAACAAAATCATAATGAGGATTTGGAGGAAAAAAAAAATAGATGGTGTCACCCTCTTCACAATTGCCTTTCAATATTAAGCTCTTGACGTATTTTGCAGACAATACTGTGAAGACGAAATCATACAGCAGTATAACTCTGACTCTGACAGACATCAGTAATAGTACTGAAGATCAACAGAATTAGTTTAAGAGATACAGAATTAAAGCTAAGAAAGGCAGTAGAAATGGGAATTGGAGTATCAGTAGTGAGTGTGAGAGAAGTTATAGTGGGAATGGAAGAGTAGCATCTGAAATAAGGTAACCAAGGCTCACAGTATTAAAGATCATAACTTAATTTTTAAAAGGGGTGGGGGTGGAGGAAGATAACCTTCGCTCCTTAATGCAGCACTCCCTTGAAGACTGTTTAAACCAGATGAAAAGGATTGCTATATGACTAGCATAGACATAGAGGATGTCTATTACACTGTTCCCATACTTCCTGACTATATGAAATATTTGAAGTTTAAAGATAATGAGAAGCTATACAGATATCTTTTTATGCCACAAGGATAAAGAGCCAGTCCTCGAATCTTTTTATAAAAAAGTACATAACCAATAATTTCTCATCTTCATGAGAAAGGCATGTTGTATAATTTACCTACATTGATGACCTTCATCTAGCTTATGACACAAAAATATTCAGAACACATGATTTAGTTTCAACGTAAGCTCGAAATACAAAATGATTTCACCACAAAAAGTAAAAAATCTAGGGTTTTGTTAGCCTCTAATAAGCGATGACAGTCTGACTTGGTCCAACTAATAAGAAACATACGAGAAATGATCCTCCACATTCCTTATACAGAACAACCTTTTACTGTCATATGATTAAAGTGATGGACAAATAAGTTCCGGAGTGGCAAGCTTTTCCAGAATTCAATATGGGCATCTTTTTTACAAAAGACTTTAGAAATTAATGCTTTGGGAAAGACGTTTTTGACTGAAAAACTTCTTTATCTAAAGCAGCAATAGATGACTTACAATGTTGGTTAGTGGAACTGGAAACATATGCTGTTTGTAAATCAGATGCTTCAGGGTATAATTCAGGAGTGATAATGAATGGTTTAGAAGCTCATGTTACCAGTAACTGGAGTGATAAATAAAACAAAGACCAAATAGATAAAATTCCTTGAGTTAAAGGCAGCCATGCTTTGTATCCAATGGCTATGTTGCGGTCTTTATGACTGTCACTTTAGAACAGCAATAGACAATGCAACAGCAGTATTGTATATGTGCATATAGACCACTCTTTCACTGTGTAATGCTGTTACTAGGGAACCTTTCTATTTGGCTTTCAGCATGCCACATTGCATGAAAAGATAAGTGCTGCTGTCAGCAAAAGCAGAAAAACTTCAATGGTCACTGAATAACGCTTTGTTTGCACAACTTTGTAAGTTTGGTACACCATTCATTGATTTATTTGATGCCTGCATGCACCAACCATGAACTTCCTTGATATACAGATATGTCTCTATATCCTGATCCTAACCTGGAGGCTGTAAATGCCTTTTTCAATGTTGGAATGAATATGTTCACATCTTCCTAATTTAGCAATCTCTAGGGTATTAAGGAAGCATCTGGACGACAAGATAGAGAAGGCAATGGTGATAGTTCCACTATGGAAAAAACAAAGTCGCTTCCCAAAATGCTAAATATGTCTGTTGGAGAGAGTTCATCTTGACCCATCAAAAAAAAAAAATTGTGCCCCCCCACCCAGACTTCAGATACTTCACTCGTTCTTCTCCAAGCTTCATCAAATCTGATGGCTTGCATCTTATGAAGGCAAAAATAAAAACCATAATGAACTTGTATGCAGGAAAATGTACCTCAAACAGTATGCTGCCATTTGCCAGAATTACTGTTTAAACCCCTTGACATCCACAGAAACAATAACTATACTTCTTGATTGATATGTTTAAAACGTGGCTTTGGTTATAATGCTATTAATATAACAAGGGCAGTTGATTCTGGCATTAATTGCAAGGGATCCCATACCCTTGTGTGTTGGTTCATGAAAGGCATGTTCACAAAGAAGCCTAGCATTCCAGGTTACTTGCATACGTTAAGCGCCAAATTATAGACACTGCATATTATTTTTAACAATGGGACACAGATACCGAATTTTCCACCACATGGGCATTGCTCATATACAAATTATACAACTAAAAAAAAACATAGTCCACATTAACACTCAATACTATTTCGCTCAAATCTCTAATCGGTCATTACCCTCAACGCATATCCTGAAGACAGGCGCTTATGCATCTTAACTCACCTCCGACATTATTTAAAACTTATGTTTGACTACTTAACTGTTTTCACTCATTCCCCTCATGGTGGTATAACTATAGACATATACCAAGGAGAATTAGACTTATCCTCTTGAAGCCTGAATATGATTTTAAACTGCACAAAATGATAGCTGCAGCTTTCTCCTTTGATGAAAAAAGAAAGGACACTATTGTATTTGGTGTTGGAAATATTTCTGTCTCTTGATCATTTTGCTCTTTCAACCACGCTAGCAATCTCATTATCAATACCGTCTTATGTCCCCACTATCCTGAGTCCTATTGTGCATCTTTTCTCTCTCTTTCTCTATTTTTTTTTGCTATGTACATCTTTGCTATTTAATGTGTATAAAGTGGCTTTATATTCCTTTTGCTTACACATTTTTCTTGTCATCAAAATTTCAGATAGGACTGGACCTGATAAAATTATTATTTTTCATCAACCACTCTTAATGATTTGAATTTTACTATTGTAGACAAGTCATTCCTTATTTCTTCGTAGAAATCAGATAAAAAAAAACAAATAACAGATCGTGGACAAGCAAATGTCCTGGAAATAGCACAATGTGAAAGTAAAAATCCCAAATGTATTTACCAGAAAACTTAATCAAATACTGTTTCTGATACCAGATTAGAAGTGAACAACACCAATATTCTGAAGTCTCACAAAATTTTCACTTCTCAATCAATTTAATTTCAGAGAAAAAAAAGTTGGATCTTTGAATACGTTGACCTAATAAATCAAAACTTCATCTATCTTTGCCTTCCATAAGTCATAATTATATAGGATCCAAAACAAAAGGAAAGGATTGGGAAGATACTTTTTCAATCCAATCAACTCCTTTTCTCTCTCACCATGAGTTGAAATGGAGGGCAATGGGAAGCCAAACTATTTAAACTTTTGAGTCTATGTCTTGACACAATCTTTTCTCTGTTTTTCAGATCCTTTCTCCATATTTTCATTCTCCCTGCTCTTTTAAGACTTTGCCCTTCTTAAGTTTTGAAAAAAAAAAATAGACCTCATTAATAGTGAAAAATCTAATTTAACCCTGGTAGTGCGCACCCATTATATTTAGACTTTGCCCTGACGATAACCTGGGTGCTGCAATGCCATTAAATGTATGGGCTGAGGCTCCGAACCAGGAGCTTTGGCGCCATAATTATTAATGGTTGACTGGCGAGCCTGTTTGAAATGTCATTATCTTCTAAACACCCGATCTCATATACTATTGAGACTTTATATCTTTTCTAAGAATAAACAATGAAAAGGTGACAATTTCTCCCTGTTTGAACTACTAGGACTGGTGATTGAGAGCCCCTTAGGTGTGAAGGACAAATTGTAATTTAGGCACATGTCGGAACCATGTTACGAGATGGGAAGTTGATGTTACTGATACATGGAAAACCGGCTTCCTTCGCATTTTGTTGTTATAACGACCGAAGAGCAAATAAAAGAACTAGACAGCGGTGACTATACCACATGGCCTTTCCTTCCCTCTTACTTCGCCCCACGCGGTTCCCAATACAGACAAAGACTTGGCATGACCACTGCCTTCTCCCCCCGACTTCCTCGAATCATGTGGATTGCAGTTAGTAGTGGTGTTAGTTATAACGTAACATGATTGGCCAATTTTTGTAAAAGCGTTATACCAAACAAATCTTGTTATCAGTCAATCACACCACAGCCTCTTGTCACTGTAAAGCCGAGTAAGAAAGGGAGGAGTTTACTGAGGTGTCAAGAAAGGCATGAGTTGAGAGTGTGGTGTGTGTGTAGAGTATAAAGCCTTTGACTTTGTTGTTAGTGAGTTTGATATTCTGTCAGCTGTCACTACGTGTCTAATGGCAGGAAAGTATAGGCTGGCGAACAGATTGTTGAGTGAGTTTTTTATTTGATGTCTCACAAGTTGTATGAGACAATAATTATGGAAGTGCCTGATAAGCATCGAGGGCGGACATTGTTGCTTGGTCTGATTAGTGATTGTCTCCTTTCTTCTTTATTGTCTCATTTATCACCCCACCCCACTCTCTGTGCTTAGTTAATAGAAACACCTGTAATTAGTTGTATCTGTATAGTTGCACAGTTTCTTTGAACAAAAGGACTACGCACTGAATCTTGTGGCTTTAGCTTAGATGGAAGACCGAACTAGACCCTGAGGTTTGGTTGTTCTTATTGAGTTATAATCTTTTCTAGCTTAGTTCTCATCCCCTTTTTTTCCTCTATCTCTCTCTCTCTCTCTCTCACACACAGACTAAATTAATTACATATGTGTTTTACTTCCAGTGCAAATCCAAGCTTTCATCAAAGGAATTGTTAATTATTGTAAACGAAACTATCATATCCAATGAACCTCTCTTTGAAAACTCATTTTTCTCCAGGCCTATGTCTGTAACTCGTCCTTTCTTAAAGTCTTAGAACCATGAAACATATTTAAATAAAATTGTCGCATTTGAAAAAATGAAAAACTTGTTCTTTGTTTTGGCAACAAAAGTCAATCTAGACGCTTTGTTGTGAACAACAAATACAATACGCATAGTACAAACACAAGTAATCCGCTCTGCCACTTGCCCAGTCCAGAAGCTAACTGGCTGTGGCAACGGTACAGATTTCGGCCTTATCTGTGGTAACAGTGTTAGCAGGATGAAGGTTCAGATTAAGAACAAGGTGCCAAATTGAAAGAAACAAACATCCACATTTAATGATGCATAACAATGTTTATGAACAATATATACACAATAAAATCATGTAAACAAGCTCATGCATTATAATAACTAAATAAACCACCCAGGAAAAAGCGATGTGAGCAAACACTCATGTCTTTTTTAAGCAATGAAATGAATGAACAAAAAGAATTAAAAAGACCAAAGACAAGACAAGATTTTCCTCTGCAAACAGGTACATAATATGAACAGATTTAACTCCATGTGATTTAATGAGATTGCCTGTATCAATAATACCAACAATATATGATTTTTGCACCTGTCAAACAGCAATAATTTCTTTTCTTCCAAAAACAAACTTTGTAACATGTGTATCATATTTTCCACAAAAAAAAATTAAGTAAAAAATTAATAAATGAAAGCCAGATGAATTACTTAAATTTCATCATACCTTTATGAAGGATTAATCCAAAAATTTTGCAACAATAAAAGGTGTACATATCAAAAATTCTTAAGAATTTCAAAAGAATTTCCCATAGGGCATGCAAACAGATATTTTGATTCTAAAGCAGATGAGAAATGTAAAATGCAGCTTTCCTATGCCTGACATACATGTTTTAACTGGTAAACCTTTAATGCGTAGTAATTTCCATTTTCCTTCCCAACTGCATGTCTAATTTTCCAAATTCAACAAAAATACCCTTTAAGCAAACTAACAAAATAGCAAAAATCTTTTATTCAAAGCAGTCACAATTAAGAAAAGACAGTAGATGAGTTGTTCTATACTGAATATCTGGTGCTTTCTTTTACTTCACACGTTTGGAAAGAACAGCTGCCACTTTAACTTCAAAACAGTCTCAACTGATCAGGTGAATGTAAAAGCCTATCTTACTCTAATAGAGTAGAAAGAAAAAAAAGGATAAATCTTAAGTTTTCTTTTTTTTTTTTTTTTGGGGTGGGGGGGTGGGGGTAATTTCTTTCAAAACAGAGTAATAAAAAAAAGTCATATAATAGTTATTAACCTTTCTAGATCTAGAAATAAGTAGCGATACATATACCAAAAACTATATATCAAAGGCAAAGCCACGGCTTGCTAATTGAGTTCTAGTCAAGACTGACGCCCTTTCATACGGCAAGGGCTTGATCTACAAGCCAAACACACAGAAATGGCTTTGTGAGTGTGTTGTTGTGTCTTTTGCACTTGCGTTAAACTTTGTATGTCCGTTGATGATACCAGGAGCTGTAAAAAATTTTGGAAAACTTTGAGCTTTCCAGTGATACTATTTTTATCCTTTGAAAACCGAAACTGATTTTCAATGCAGTGAAATAAAACTTGCTATATTGGGTATGTACAGCGTACGTAAACAAGGCATGAGTCACCCTTCAGATAGGCACATACGATGTGCGTACACAGCGCAGTCAACTGGTTAAAACTAAATGCAAATCAGGGTAAGATGTGATTGATTGACACTGACTGACTCAAATATTTTGTGCTGAATTTTCTAGCCACTGCCAAAAATATACAATTATAACACTGTAAGAGCACAGCAAAATCGAGGTTTTTTTTTTAATGATGCAACAACACTATAATGATGATGAGGATTATAATATATTTATATCTTCCGGAAACCAACATGGCTTGTGACCCATCCAGTTATAGATTTTGCAACGCTATCATTATCTGTAGCAGACAATGCTATTGTGAATTAATAAAAAACAGCGTAATATAGGGATAAGTTGACACTTTCTTCTGCCCCACAAACAAATAATTATTAAGATTATAACCTCAGCTCAACATATGGATATCATTTCTCAGGCTAAAGAAAACAGCTGGCTCAACATTTGATTCCTCTAGCCTTTTTAAATCTATTATTTCAAGCAGATTATTTCTAAAATGAGAGAATATTGATTCAAACAATATTGCAATAATGTAACTTGTGATTTTTATGCTATTATATAAAACTTAAAAGAGGCAAAAATCTTTCGGTCAGTACAGCTGTTTAAAAAAAAAATTAACATTTTCCACTGAAGTTTATTTGCCAGCTAATTGAACTTAAAATGTGTGTTATCATCACATACATGGCAAGATTTGTTTATATTGTGCATCAAGGCAAATTGAGAGATAAGTTCTCTGAGAGCAAAATTTCACATTCAAAATTAAAAAGATTAAAAACATTACACAGCCTTATGTGATAAAGAGAGATTACAGTCAACAACAATAGGAATTTCGGGAATAAAATCATCACCTGAGAATAAAATTAATAAATAGCAAAATATGGCCCTAAAAACCCATATTCAACTATGCCAAAGTAAGAAGGAAAACAAAACGACAACAAAGGTTAGATGGACATAAATTATTCTGCAACAGCGACCAAGAGAAAGGCAGCAATATATGATTGATTAGGATGGTAAATTTAAAAAAAAAATCTTAATGTTTAAAATCAAAGAACCATTATTTTTTTTCAAATTCTCATCCAATTTGTTCCTTTTTTTTCCTTTCATAATGCTTTGTAATGTTACAAAGTAATAAACTAGGCAAAGAATATTGTCTTGCTCTGGCTATACTGTTTATGGGTAGATATAATTTCACAGGTGATGAGTAATGCCTTTCACGATGCTCAAGAAAATAAAATGACTAGCCAGAACCGATTCTTCAAGATCTCAAAAAAAAAAAACTTTACCACAAGAAAACTGATCCATGTATGATCTTATGACCTTATTGCTTTTGAATATCAAATGAAATTTGACTAGATGCAAAGGACAGCAAGTGACATTGACAGTGCTTACCATAGCAAAAAGAAAAAAATCAATAGTTAAATAGTACAGTAGAATCACTTTAAACCGAAAGCCGCTAAACCGAAAAATTCGATGAGCCGAAAAAAAATCGATAAAATGTGCGAATTTCCTCTTTGCCTTTGTACCCTTTCCCGCGATAAACCGAAATGCTTCGAAACGGCACTGCCTTTAAATCGAAATAACTTTTCTCTATTTTTTTCTCTTTCTTCCCCTTCTCTTTATTAACCCAGAGGGAAAAAAATCAAAACTCACCCAATGCCTAGTACATGTAATTGTATGAAGAGAAGAGTAGGTATTTTTGACAATCTAATAGCTGATGGGGGGGAGGGGCACACCGATCAAGCCCTGCACTAGACCCGCACCCACACAGTCGATGAATGAGAATGAGGAGCGATGGTGGCGGTGGTAAGCAATGGTGATTGGACATTCATGCAAGGGATCGCCACTGCACCGTCTCGCTCGTGCAGTCAGTGGTTGTGCTTTTGCGCGTGTGTGTTTGAATAGAGGTCTAGTGCTTTGTGAGACAGTAGAGATAGACACACGGAGCCTTCTTTCTTTGTCCGACACACTGATACTGACACTAGTGACAGTGATACTGCATTCTTTGTAAGGCAGTTGTATGTTCTTCAACACGGGGGGACAGGCACCGTCTCACACACACACACACACCGCCACAGTTCCAGTTTTTACATCATTGGCATTGAACATCAACGCAGTGCTACTGATCAGTACATGTGCTCAATTTCTAATTCGCATTAGGCCTACAACTTGCGATAGTTTTCAACATTTAGCTTTATCCAACTCTAAGACGTAGAAAAGAAAGCACTCTGCTTACACATTGGAATATAAACAGAAAATCTTATCCGAAGTGGATGAAAAGAACCTATCGAAGACAGAGATCTGTAAAAAACATAGCATCCCAAACTTAACGCTGTCTACAATTTTGAAAGACAGGGAGAAGTTACAGAAGGCTCGTGAGGATTCGAAATTTTGCCCGACTACCAAGTCTTTGCAGTCATGAAGAGCTGGAAGAAGCAGTGTTTCTCTGGTTTCGACAAGCCAGGGCAATGCATGTTCCATTTTCAGGCCCAGTTATTATTGGCAAGGCAACAAATAGCGGTTACTTCCCCTGAAAAATGACCGAAAACAAAACTAGCTTTAAACCAAGATGCTTTTAAACCGAAATGAATTCAAAAGGTCCCAAAATTTCGGTTTAAAGTGATTCTACTGTATTAAATATCTGAGTGCCTTTTGTTTGTGACAATTTGTAACCTATTGACAGGTGTAAGCAACATATATATTTTTTTAATTATGTCTGAATAAAAACAAAAGATGTAGCTTAAAAACGGGAAAGAATCATTTTATATGAAAGACAGATAAATTGGGACTAGAGAGCTCCATGTCATCAGTCTCTTTAAGTAAATTATATCTTATATTCATTTATGAGTTTTTGTATTTGATTTTATGAAGGAAAACTTTGAACATTGATGTGTTTTTCTTTTCATATTCTCATTGTCCTTTGGAACTTAAAAAGAGAATGTGAATTGAAAAAGAAGCAAATTCTTTTCAACACAGTCAAACAATCAAAAATCACAAAAAAAAAAGAAATCTTGACTTATCTGTTTTTTAACATTCCACAAGCCTTTGCTAACTTATTTTTTTTTTGTTTTAATTAGCTTTGAACTACTCTTCAAATATATGAAAAAAAAAGCACTTCATGACATGTTTACCATCAGACATACAGTGATAATCAGAAGCAGATATTCAATTTTTGTGTAAGACATGTTTGCATGAATAAGTGATGATAACTATTTAACTAAATTCTTGCAATATTAGGGATAAATCCAGAGCAGTTTCCTGCCACTGTAGATGTGTAGGACCAGCAATAGAAAAAGAGAGGCTTAAGCACACATTTTACTAGGCATATTCTTTTTAATTTTCTTTTAAATTTTACTTGGGAATGTGTAAGTTGAAGAAAAAAAAAAAGAGTTCAAAGTACAATACGTCTGTAAAAAATCTGTCCCCTTCTGTTGAAAAAAAGTTCTCCTTCGTGCATAATGCCAATAAATTAACTTTTTGTAAGAAAAGTGTTACAAATTCAGTTGTATAAATTTTTTTTTCCAAGGACCTCTCAGAATAAATGTTTTGGGGTTAGTTTTTTTTGTTTTCTTGCCATCTTTGCCAACTAAATCTCTTTATACATATTGAATAATGGACAATGATTTTCATTTTAAATCAATGCCATTTTCGAAATAAACTTCTATGTTCACAACGGCTTGAGGTCATTGGAAATATTAACACAAAGGGTGGCAATTTCATATGGGTCCACACATCAAACTTTACTGTCAGCAATTCCAAAACATCTACTGCTTCCCTTGATGTGAATGAACCAGAAGAATCATCATAAGAGATGGAGCCTTTGCTTTCAAAAACAGAGAGCAAATTCCTTCAACCACTCCACCAATGATGTGTTGATGTACCTTGGAAAGAGTCAGATTATATACCAACTTTAAGACAGCACAAATCAATAGTTTGTCAATCTTATAAAGCATCAGTTGCAGTCAAGAAAATTTGTGAAAGAATTCTTGAGAACTTTCTTCACCTGATGCTGATTTTATAGAGCTGTACATTCCAAAGAACAGTACTAACACCAATATTTTGGATCCATACAAAATTGGCAGAGTATGAGAATGTCTAGAGCCACTTCGACCCTTCTGATATGGCGAAGTGCATGTTTTTTTTCATTCAGCCATGTGGAAATTGAAAACACTTGGCTGAAGACTGCACTACCCAGCTGTATCTGCCCCAGGAGTTCTTTCATGACTTGTTGCATGGTGGATGTAATTGACTAGACGCTGGCCAACCAGATACCTGCCATAAAAAAAAAAAAACAATAATGAATTCCTTCCTTATTAGAGACCTCTTATAAATTAATTTTTAAATATGCACATAAAAAAAAGATAATAAATGGAAACTGATGGAACCTCTTTAAAAAATGAGAAACCACGAGCTACAATGTCTAAGGGATTAGAAAGTCAGACCTGATGTCTAAAGGGACAATTTTCACATGTTTCACCTCCATACCATTGCTGCATCCTGCCCACTGGAGAAAAGGTAATAGATCATCTTGTGCAAGGACTATATAAAAAAAATCATACAAACCAAATGATAAATAACATATTGAAATAAAAAATCACCTTACTTGTTGCATGTAAGTCAAGGTTTTATCAGCTTCTATAATACTATTTTAATTATCCCTGCTTTTCAGCAAGAGCATAGCAGAATATGTCAAAGAATATTTTTAATTAAAGGGGTTGCTTCAATGCAACATTTTTCTAATTAGATAAATCTAGAGCATCCTATATATGCTTATCAAATTAGGAAAGTCTTTGCTAAGAGTCCCACTGCAAATCTCAAGTGGCAAATAGGAGTTAGAACTTGTGCAAATTATCATCTTATGTATAATTTTACAACTCTGTAATGGATAAATCAGGGTTGTTGGTACCCTGCATGGCTGTTAAAACAGCCCAAAAAGTTTAAGCCCACCATACACACAGAGGGGATGCTAGGCGTTGCACAAGATTTGGCGTCAAGGCATTCGGCGCAGGGAGAAAACAAAGGGTTGTGCATGTAAGATTTCCAACTTTCCTAAAGAATTTTGAGATCATGGGGTCACTACAATGTGCGACATGATTGTTACAACACATTACATCCACCATTTTTTCTTCAGTCGTGCATAATCAGGGGAAAAAAAATGTCTAGTTCATAATCTTTAAGTGGATAAAACTGTTATTTGCTAACACATTTTTTTTGTTTTGAAATCAATTTTTAATAAACATTTTTTTGCATCATGAATTCTTCGAGGAAAAAGGTGTATTATTACAGCAAAAATTTTGAAAAAGAGATGTTAAAAAAAACGTAAAGTAAAAAAATATAGCAACTCAAAATACCATAATTTGCCCAATTCACTTCAATCGATCCAAGTACCTGATCTTTGGACCACAAAATAAACATACCGAAATAAATGAATTATAATTCTATTGATACAACTGCAAGTAAACTTATTTCAGTCTTCGTAGTCAATAATGTAGTGACGTGAAATGCACAATACTTTGTGTGTGACACACAGAGCAAGGTGGGGTTAGCAAGACAATGGGGGAAAAGGCGTAACCCAATGACAACAGCATGCATTCATGACCCAAAAAGGGGAATTATTTTATTTTATTTTCTAAAGCTTCTCTTCTATGTAACATTAACGTATTATTTGTTATCTATCTGCATTAAAATTCGATGAGGAATAATGGTTCTGAAACTTTTTTGTCAAAAACTAAAATGTTTTAAAGTTATTTTTTTCCAGCCCGGCAGACCTATCAGGCACCGCACCAGAAAATATCAGGCAGAGCTTGATATTTTAGCGCCTCGCTGGACCGTACGGGACACGCTGGGTTTTCCATGCTGTTTCCCACACATGCAATGGCTCAGCGCTGGACTAGTGAAATCTGACCCCTACGGCTCGAGCAACCACCGTGTGTATGGTGGGCTTTAGTTTGCTCCCAGGTCCTAGGCCCCCAGTTAGTGGGCGGATCGGTGATCAATCACCTGTAACTGTATCAGGCAGACTACAACCGTGTTTTCCCAAGCGTGACTGTACACTGCCGTTAAATTCTATATGGGGAATTTTCACTTCTTTTGGCATCGCAATAACTCTGGCCTTGTTAACACCAAGTATATGAAACATATATTCATTTTAAAGCTGAAACTTTCCTTGAGTAAAATCTATATTTTTTTTCTCTCAATTAGAACGCAAAAGAATCTCTATTCCGGCCTGTGGTTGACCTCATGATTGGGTTACAAGCTGCATCACGGATGCAGCAGGCAAACCAAAATGCTGCTTTTAACACATGTGCTTAAGGGAAATTTGTGAATTTCAACCTGTGGTTATTACACTTATTATCAAGTAAGAAATACAATTGAACCTCCTAAATCTGACTCCTCAAGACAGTCTTCTGCTACAACTTCCCTTTTTTTTTTTTTCAAAAAACAAATCAAACACCATATATGTCTCCGTCTCCCTGACCTTCATTTGTTTATCTCTTTGCAGGTTTCCTTTTTTTCTATTGTTTTTTTTTTTTTCTTTCTCTCTCTCTCTCTCTCTCACTCCTGGGAGAGTCTGGTAAACAAAAAAACATGGAACGCAGAAATGCTCCTTTTTGAGCCATGCCATTTTAAACAATAAGGCCTCAAACAAATGAGAAAGGAAGAAAAATGCTTGCTTTCAGCAACAAGAATGATGAAAAAGAAAAATTCAGCATAAACTTTATATATTGCAGGGTGCCAGGGTGCTTCTAGGATTTGAATCTGAAATCTCCAAGTAGTCAAAATAGTGCTCTTCAGCTAGACTGTATGGTACTTATTAAATGTTATTTTATTACTTTATACCTGCAATTGATGAACAACTAGTTTTCTGCCAAAATTAATTCTACTATGGCATCTAATTATATTCCTTTCAACTGGAAGTACCCAATGACAAAAGAGATTCATATTAGAAATCAAATGCTCTCCTAAATTATTTTGGAATCTCATGGTAGCTTTGCAAATAAAGCTTTAAAATTTTCTTCTGATCTTACATAACAAAAATAAAATTGTGTCTCCATAGTGTTCAAACTATTTCAACTTAAGTTAATCTGCAAAATTAACCTATATAAAAAATCACTCACTTGTCATCTTTAATGTGGTTGTACAGTCTGCGAAATTGTCTGACTTGAAACACAAGCATGGCACAGCACATGATCATAGTGAGAACAAAAGGATAGATTCTACGAACAACAAAAGTCTGTGTCTCAAAGCTCACACCTGATAGAAAATAAAGCAAATCAAGAGAGGGGAATGAGTTGATTTCTAAAATCATCTGTGAACAAATAACAGGGCTGCCACTGATATAGGAAAAAATGCTAAGAGGGCTAACTATAGGAATATGAGATCTATAAAAAGTGTGCATGTTACTTTTACAGACCAAAGTGTTTCCAAATAAGTTTTCTAAATGTATCTAATAGAAGAAACAAATAAAGAAAGTAAAGAAATGTATCAAATGTATATGATGAGAATTTATGTGATTTATCTGAATACTCTTGTTGCCATTCACATCATATTGTTAACTTCTTTCTGCACTTTGCTTAACTTTAAATAGAGGAAAAAAGGTTTTAATATTGACTCCTTATTTCACAATAAAAAGCTTTTTATCCAGGGTCATGTGAAACAGAGTTATGAAGCACTTAAAATTAACTGACCTAAAGCAGGAATGATGCTATAGGCAATAACATATGGCACTGCCAAAGCTAAGCCTAAACATGTGGATACTGGTAGACAAATCTGGGACATGATGAACCTCATGTTTAAGTTGCGCATTCCATCATTATACACCTAGGCCAGGCAAGGAAAAACATGAGTAGGTAAGAACAATAGACTTGATACTAAAAACAATGTCAACTTTCAAATATTTATCTTCTTCATATTTCTGTGTTTATGTATGTGTGGAGAGGGCAGGGGTTGTAGAAAATGCGGAAGATATAAATTCATTTTTCTGAAAGTAATAAGATGTAACTTTAACTTTCTCATTGGCCAAAACAAACCCTGATACAATTAAAACCCAAACTTAATTTGGAAAGAAAGACTAGCCATGAATTTGATAAGAGACCTTGAAATCATACGAGACTGTTCTCTATAGTCATCACTAGCTAAAAACTATTTTCTTTTAATCTTAGGGGTTGAAAGACATCTATTGAAAATAAAAAAATTATGAGAAAGAGCAATAGACTACTTTTGTTTATGACATAATTTGGATACTTAAATGTTTGCTCTAGGCTCATTTTGTTCTACTTGATCTGACCAAAGTGGAAAAAAAGTTAGCAAACACTAAAAAAAAATAAATAAATGACTTCTGTTCTAAATATGACAATTATGATTCACTAAGACCATAACATGTACAGTTTTTATCTAAAACTATCAAAATATGTTTGTAAAGAACCAACATAACTGTGAAGATATAACAAAATCAAAACTTACCCTTTCAATAGCCCTCTTGAGCCACCACTGTGGGCCCATCATGATGACAGCTGTGAGAATTTTCATGTGAAGGACGCCAAGAGCCCAATCCTATAAAAGGTTTTTATTTTAAAAAGAAAAATAACTTATTAGACTCCCAAAAAAATTATTTTTCAATCATTAAGATTGGTCAGAAAGCTTAGTACAAAATCCAAGAAAGGAAACAAATATCCATTTCTGTTCAATTGATCAATTTTGCCTAATAATCTCAAAATATTGGAATTTGAATTAATCCAGATTTTGCACTACTGTTTGGTTGGGTCATAACTACTGCATCTTGGGGAAAAACTTTCCTAGGTAGGTTCAGCCCCCTCTAAGATTCATACCCATTAAAATATCAATATTGACAATTTCAATAATTAGGTAAATTAGGTAAAATTGAGCTTGATCTAGATTTGTATTATGTTGTGACCTAATCAATGAAGGATAATTTATCCACTTTTCTGCATTGATAATAAAAGAATAGGTTTTAAAAGAAATCTTAATGTCCTCCTTCCCATTTATCCTCACAGGATTTTGATGGCTTCAGTGACATTTTTTGTTTATAATATCCAGATCATTGCTCTAACTATTTCTTGACATTAAATATATAATGCTGAAATAAACCTCGATTTGGGAGTTTCACAGGGCTTTTTTTTAGTTTTATTTGTTTCACTATAGACAAAACTAAAAATTGTACCTACTTGCATTTTGGTTTTCCTCTTCTAAGACCTTTTCAAGCAGAGCCTTAATACTTTAAAACAATTATCACATGTTCTGGTTTGAGACATATATTACTATTCATGAACCAAAAACAGTTATTCAACAGTAATTCAATTCAATTTGTGAATGCCCTGCCAAGAAACCGTTCCTACCCATGATTTAAGCTCAGCAATAACTCGAGTCTAACCTGCCAAGGGAAGAAAATTGGTGACTGGTCCAAAGGAACTCTCATTGGAGCCACTATTATCACATCAAATAACAAGCCCAGAAGCAATGGTATTACCACTAGCAACACCCCAGCCATCACAAGAGACTTTACAACCTAATGGAAAAAATAATGTTATAATTTAATGAAAAAGATATAAGAGCAGCAATGCTATTTTGTAGAGAAAAGGCTAAAATAAAAGATTTGTCTAACAAAATCACCTGTGGGCAACATAGAGTTGAAGCTGATGAAAATATATTGTGATAACGTTTAAACTTTTCAATGCTGCTTAAAAATATGCAATCTCAGAAAATGTTTTTTTCACATTTTACCTATTTACATTCACTATGCTTGATCCAGCTTGGCAAAGATGTAACAGAGAACCACAGCTTTAACTATTTAATAATACATAATGAAGATATCCTGTCTATAATACCTAAGAGGTAAAATTTAATTATTTCTGTTATTCTATATGAAACTTTATCTACTTGAAAAAAAAAATTGCAACCTACCAGCAGTCCCCAGAGCTTAAGGCGAGCTTTGATAATAGCCCAGCCCTGCAGATACCAGCCTGCCACCACGGTGGATACACGTAAACATAGCCAGCAGATGTACAAGCCACATCCAGCTGTGTAAAGCTCATGGATTTTTGTGTCCCCAACCCATAACCACATCAACTGACGCCCAATGAACACTTATTGAAGAAAAGAAATGAGAAGACTTAAAACAAAAACAAACAATAAAAACATTTTACATATCGTAAAAATAGAAAATGAAAAAGGAATTCCTCTACTACATGTGACAATGAAATTCAGTTTAGGTTTCACACAGGTGCTGTCTTTTATGAACTATTATATTCATGTCAGAGCAAGCATGGCTGCAGTTTTGAACTATACTGCAGAAGCATTTTGCTCATGTCTATGAACTTCCTGATCATTTTATTGAATTCTGAGAAAGAGAGGATCACATGATATTTTTGCAAGTTCAAAGATAAAAAAAGTGAATGTTTGCTCTATCATTAAGCTTTCTAAGACTATCATTTTAAAAAGTTTTGATTTCATTGCTCCAGTTAACATTTTTTTCATGCAGGTGAATGGAGATTCAAGGAGAAAAATTTAACTTCAAATTGAGAATTTTAACTCCTCATTGAATGAGAAATTATCGAGCCCAGAAATTATTATTTGTACATTATAATATAATAATTTATCTATGTTCAATTGTTGGCCTTCAAACCCCTCCCCCCCCAGAAATGTAAGAATAAAATCATGAAATTTCAAACTGACCTGGTAAGACTAATGAAATTGTACTAGCCAAGAAAAAAGTTACGCACATTAGCAGGATCAATGCTGAAATCTGAAATAAAAAAATAAAAATATTCTTATTATTTATCATATACTATGAAAATCATATAACATAACTTTATTTTGCAATATTTGGTTAGCTGTCAGTAACACCATGTTCGATGGTTACTCCTCCAAAGGATGCCATAACAGCACTCCAGCCTTCTCGGTCTCGACGTCTGTGGACGACCTAGCCAGGAGACAGCCCAGTGATTGTTGTGATGTTGTCCATCAGTGACATCGCCTGTCTTCCTCTTTTCCTGCAGCAATCCACTTTGCCTATCAGTGCTGAGACATGAGGTCTGTTTTCTGACATGACAGATGCATCTGAGACTTCTTTTGTTTATTTCCTACATCAGACTCCTCTCTATACCCAGTTCGAGAAAGACACTTTACTTGGTTCTTTTGTCCTGCCAACGAATACTCAGGAGTTGCCTGTATAGCCACATCTCAGTTGCCTTCAGCTTGTCCTCCTCTTTCTTTCTCAGAGACCATGCCTCACATCCATACAAAAGAACTGGCAAGATAAGGCACTTCAACATTTTCAGCTTTAGGTTGATGGCAATACTTTAATCTTTCCATATATTTTTCAGCTAGATCATCTTAGCTTTTGCCATAGAAATCCTGGTCATCACAGCTTTTAAACATGTTCCATCTGAAGACTTTATGGAGCCTAGATACTTAAAATGATGTACTTTTTCTAGGATTTTATGTTAACTATGATTTCTAAAAGATCATCTGGCAGACCGTCCCTTCCTTTTATATGCATGACTTTTGTCTTCTTTGCGTTCAATCCAATACCTTCAACTTTGCCGCAGGAGTTTACTCTATACAGTACTCTTCTTGAGCTGGTGATATCTTCCACAGTGAGCACTGTATTATCGGCATAACTCACATAAGTAAGTAATCTGCCACCAGAATATTTGGTAATATTTCTTTATTTACTTCAGCTGTTATCAAAACTTAAACCTTCACCCAGTTTTTCACGCTAATGGTTAATTTACATTTCATTAAAAAGTGTGCCTTATAGGATTTGAAATATATTCAGTCGGATTTTTTCAATAGGGAAATATCATAAGATAGATATCTTTACTACATTATTTGAATACAAGGTAGTGTCATGAAATATCAGTTCTTTCAGTATATTCAACTTACTTTCAGTTTCTCCAAAAATATCATGACAAGCAAAAAGGTAACTTGATATTTCTAGGTTGTTTCACATTCCTTAAGTTTCCCACCTAATCCAAACACGTTGCAAAAACAGAACTGTGACATATTGGTTTATTTCCAAGCAAGGAATACAAGGGAATCAGTGACAGTGACACTCTAATTTTGATGGAAGTTGGAAGGTAACATATATTGCTTATAATAAGAGACAACCAATGTTGTTAACTTTTTTATTGTAGGCTTCAAAATACACTGTAATATTGGAAATAATGTGACCTTGCTTGTCTCTTGTACCATCTACAAAGTTATTGTTCTGCAAACAGGAATAGCAATTAAATGATCTAGCTGATACAAAGGCCCATTTAATTTGAAATATTTTGATAAGTAAAATTCCTAAATTTTTCTTCCTTTTCATTAAAAACTTCTATTTCTTTCATGCAAATTCTTACCAAGTTTGAGTTCAGAATTTTGAAGTTTATTTTTTTCTTGGACAAGGCCTGCCAAATAATATATTGATATTTCATACATTCATTTTCAAGCTTTTTCAGATTCTGAAATATGGGCCTTTCTTTCAATCCATTAACAAAGATCATTTTTTTAAATAAAAAAGTAAGTTGAGGTAAGGGAGTTACAAAGGTAAGTCATTATTACCCTAGCAACAAAAAAAGAGGGTCTCTTGTATGGTTGGAAGCCAGTGGGTCCACCACCCTGTAACATGGCTTGGTGGGCAGCACCAAGTCCCTCATTTAGGTCCTGCTGGGCTGGTGGCAATGCTTGTCCTGCCTGATTATCCCTTGGATCTGCTGGCAAATCTTGTTCTGGATTATCTACAATATTTGATGCATCCTGTAAAAAAAAAAAAGGAAAAATCAAATATTCTAACCTTCAAAATGTAATGCACATGACTAACAGAAAATTAAGCTAAAATAACATGATTCCAACAAGAAAAAAAGAAATTTAATTATCCCTTCAGAGGAAAAACCTGGTTTAAAAATTCCTGTTCTATGAGTGTAAATACTTCACAACATTTTCAAATATAAAGCGTGAATCCACAGGTACATAACTGATAGTGGGAGCCAAACTTGATCTGATTTTCAGGACAATCTATATTCTACATCAAATATAGGAACTAGTAAATTCCCAAACACTGAAACTTACAGGCTACAGTTGCAGAAACATGTGTCTTTATGCTGTCCTACTAATAACTAACGATTCACCTTGTCTAACTTGAAAGATAAAATCAGCAAAGAGTGAGGTCACCTTTTAGTGAAGAGAGTAACATAAAGACAAAGTAATGATCATTTTAATTGAAAAATACAAAAAAGACTAAAAGAGGAAGAACTTTCATAAATACCATAATTTTACCTCATAAATCCCCATTCCCTAACTCAAGTATTCATTTTTTTCTCCTTGGAAACCTCCTGATAACTCCAGACTTTGAAAGACATTACAGATTATTGTAGCCTTATTTTCTAGTGCTTGGTAGTTCATAACAATACCCAGAGAGATTAAAAATAAGCCTGTATGAAAATTAAAAGAGATTTATTCCATGTCAAAATTACTCCGACATCAAGTCCAAGTACAGTAGTCTCCGGATAAACGCATGGTCCTCGGGAGGCTTCAATAGCGTGCGTTTAGGAGATGCGTGTCTTTATATAAAGTAGTGAAAAAATTTTGGTTACTTCCCTTATGGCACTGCAAAATGCAGGGTTATTTCCCTTGATTATACACCCATTTGGCGTGAAAGGGAGGTTATTAAACCTTTGACTTCAGCTACGTTTTGGGTTCTTTTATTTTTATTTTATTTTTTTCCTTTGTTTTTATTAAAGAACATTGAAATAACGAAATTCTTAAGAGGGAACAACATTGACAATTGAAGTTTCATGAACAAAATGTATACAATCTTAAGTTGTGTTTTCAACATTGATATCTTATGAGTAGACATTATGTATCGCATCGAGTATGTCGATGAAAAAAGAGACTATACTCTGAGAGTGAAGACTGCACAACACTACTGACGGATGAAATCGCAACGAGTGAATGACCAATCTTGACTATGACTAGACTTGTTTTACACAGATAATGCCTGACAGTGATACACCACCTGCAAACCTCAGACAACCGTGCAACGCAAAAAGCGAGGGAGGAGGGGAGAGGATACTAGCCGTAATGGATAGATCTGACCAGGCAGACACAAAGCAGCAAAAATTGCATCACCTTGCGTGTGCTACCCTTCCAAGCTTGTGGCCGATCCCATGGCCCAGATAGAGGGCATTGTGTGTTTAGATCTATACGACGATACTGATGTACAGCCTTTGTCCTCCACCCCTTCCCTTTCGTGTACTTGTATCATGTGTGTAAGCATGGTAGCAGGGTTTTCAGGCTGCCATGTGCCGTAATAGCGTGAATATTTTGTCCACTTTACTACTGAGTACAGCAAGCAATGCCGATTTAATAATTTCAAAGTGTGCGTTTAGGTGATGTAGCGTGCATTTAGAGTATAACGATTACATAACAAAAAATTGGTCAGACCTCTTCAGCGTGTATTTAACTGAAGCGTGCTTTTAACTGGCGTGCTTTTATCCGGAGACTACTGTATTGTAAAAACAATAATTAAAAACAGATCATTGGCTCAAAAAGGGTCCAGAGTAAATCAGAGAAAACTAAATCTATTACTACTACCCCCAGAGGCTTTTAAGTAATGCATGACAACTCTTACCCAAGCAAATCTCCACAAATCCTTGATCAAGAATAGAAGTAGGCTCCCAGTAATGTTGTAGGCTATACAATGGCTCAACCATAAATGTGAATCAATCCATCACATTCACAAAAATCTCAAACTATCTTGTCATCAGACACACAACACCATATTTTTGCTTTCAGCATAAATGATGCATGTTATGTCCTGCACACAAGATCCATCCAATGACACACACAAAATAATTAATTTAGAAAAAATAACAATCACTTACAAACCAATACAGTAGACTTACCTCACCATCTAAAGAGACATCCCCAATGAGATATGACCTAAGGTCTAGTAGCCAAGCCGTGGCCTTACTCCACCCCTCCACTAGCTTTTTCAGCATGGCCCTACTGTGGCCTGCCTCTAGCAGAGAGGGCAGCACCACCTGCAGCAGCAAAAGCTCCAGGGACAGCTCACTTACTGGTGCTTCACTGAAAAATTATTTTGTGAGCAACATAGATCGATCAAGCTTGCAAACCAAAAGTTTCTCAAGAGTATCAGAGATAACACTAAATTCACAAAAACATTCTTTCCCATGTGAAGTTATAAAATTTAGATCTTGTTTCACAAAAGACACGAGAGATTATTATTCTTATGAGCTTATAAATTCCAAAATACATTTTCAAAACCATTTATGTGAAGGAGTAAAGAGTAACAAGTTAGAAGAACTAAGGTTTTAGTACTTATTTCTGAAAAAAATATTCAATGAACTGAAAAAAAAAGTACAGTGGTAAACATAGTGAAATAAATGATAAACTAAAATAATATGCAAGTTTCATATTTGAATCTGGTAAAAATAATCATTATTGACTACCTTGAAACCACCACACGATAAGGCAAGAATCCTGGAAAAACCATTCGGATGACTTTAATAGGCAGCCATAACATAAGCAACACTGCACTTCCAAAAATCACCTGCAGAAGATAATGAGACATGAGAGATCAACGCTTTAGATAGACAATTATCAGCTAATCTGTATAAAATTTTGATATTAAGTTATCAGTAATTAAATTTGAAAGCATAAATTGCATATGCAGAAACTATTTATGTAAGATCGAATCTTTACTTTGTTTGAGACGCGTATAAGTTTTCATGAAGCAAAAATATGTTAAAAAAAAAAAAGAAAAAAAAAGTTTACATAATACTTACCACAGATGCAATAAACCTTCTGAAATGTCTGAAAACACATAGATGAATCATCTGTGGAAATATAAATAGAGTAAAAAAATTATATTTGTTTAATGTAGGATGTAAAGAGCAATTTATTGCATTGTGCTTTATATTAACTGCAAGACCCAAATTAAACTTCCAGCAGATTTAAATTATTGAATATTTTGAAGACTACAAGCAGTCTGGTTCATAAACTCTTCAGAATATATATGGCACTGTTATCCAGAAAAATTTCTAACTACATGAAAGTCTATACTAGATTTAACAAATTCATAGTTTTAATTTCGTTAAAAATTGGGATTAACACAATCCAAATTATGGAGTCTGGAAGAAATCTTCCTTTTTTATTTATTCTAGTATTATGTCATGAATCCTGAAACCAAATCAAAAGCTTTTCAAATGTTTTAACATACTATTCATACTGACTTTTCTATAATCTATCTCAAAATTTACAAAACCTATTAAAATGCAGAAATTATATAACACAATTAAAAAAAAAAAAGGTTCTTGACAAATCAATGTCACTGACATACTTCTTGTATTGGGTTGAATTCTGGATCATTTAGGTTCCTTAGGAACCATAAAACACCTGGACGGAGCACTTCACGCGTCAAGAGAATAAAGGAGGCAAAGTAGAAAACATAAACCATCCCCACAAGCCAGTGAATAAACATGGACGTGCCAGGAGATGATAGGAAACTTGTCTGGCGATCACTCAGACTAGCATCAAACATGGACTGCAGATATGGTTAAAAAAATCTATCAGTATTAATAATCAATATTGTGTAATCATCATTGTTGTTTCTCAAAAACCAATAGCAAGCAAATTCCAAAATCTATAAGAGTTAAAATGATTTTATGATAACATTAAACCAAATCACACTCCACATTTTTTTCTTAGGTTATTTGTACACAGCATGGAATATAAATGGAAATGGATTTTCATGAAAAAGTAATATATTAATATTTAAAGAAATGGCGATAAAAGATGGAACTTGCAAAGAAAAGTAGGAAGCCTGGCTACCCTCAAACCATTGTGAATGTCAGTGTACAATGAGTATATAAGGGAATGGTATTTGTGTGTATATGTTTCATATTTTAGCATATTTACACTTTTTAGTCTTTCACTTAAGATGACAATTGATAAATGCTTAAAGATGATTTCTTCCCCTTAATTTCAAGAGTATTTGGTCTTCAGGTTGTTGTTTTTTTTTTAAACATCTCTAAGTCTGTTTTGCTACCAACACATTCATAATTTTGTGAGTGCATTAAATATTTGTATAACATTGATCCAACTCGCTGACTCAAAAAGTAAGTTGTGCATGAGCAGTCTTCATAACAAAGCAAAAGTACTGTCACAACTGACCAATGCTTGGGTCTGGCATTCTTTCATGAAGCCAGTATACATGTGCAATGACAAATACCCTGAGACATATATGAGCTTAATAGGTTCATAAATTAATCTAAAGTGTCTTAACACTTGTCAAGCCTACAGAGACTTTTATGGCCTGATAATACTTTAATATTGTTTAAATCTATTAATGAATACTCATACTCATAAATGCCATCCATGGCTGGTGCACCATCTCCACCACTTTGAAAAATTTACAGGACATTTGCCACGCAGCAATGCCTTGATATGTTCATTTTCTATAGATTTTGAGTCCTTGTTATACATTCCTTCTGTGTCAACGAGTCATTTCCAATTTTAAAGCAGACAAAGCTTAACTTACCGTGAAAATGTAAGCTTAATTAATCCGCACGAATTTGATCACATGCAACCCCATTTTTCTCTTTTCGGTCAAAATAATGAAAATAATGTCTAGAATAGGGCCTTTTAGTCAACCTGGGTAAGACTGACAGAATAAGACTAGCTTAGCCTGTGATACCACAAAGCTTAATGCATTGTAATACATCTATGAAACCTGTTGGAAAGAGGAAGCTCTAAAAAGAGTAAATCTTCTCTTGGACAAGATGATGAAATTTATAGATCACCAGTGTGGCTATCATGTACTATAATTGATAACAATGAAGTGTTTATTAATGGCATTGCTTATACAGGGATAGATGAACAATTAAAAGGGTAAGGTCAACATAATTTCTTGTCAATATAGAGTGCTTATGTTTATTTGAGAGAAAGAAAACTGCCAAATCAGATGTTATCAGAACAAACCAAATAGAAGAAAGGGTATAAGTTTCAAAAGTGGGAAATCTCATTAATATGAAGAAAACACCAATTCACAGGAATCTGTATGTTCTTCAAATTGTGATTTCCTTACAAAATAATTAACTATCAGTGATAAAGAGATGGAAGAAAACCTTTATTTGAACCTAAGTAATGATATCTCATTTTCTTCTTCCGATTAGAGATTGAGCTTACCAAAGAACAAATGTCAAGCCACCATCCACATATTAAAGGAAAGGCTCCAATCTCCATAACAACCAATAACTTGACTTTCACCACAACATAGCATAGGCCAAAGATCCTCTGCCCTCTACAAAAATTAACAAAATCAGAAAAAAGGCAGTTGCAATTATAAAACTCTTAGAGTGATTCAAAAAGCAATAGACACATACAATTTATAACAAAGCAAGTTGAAACTTACTTTAACCTAAAAATCATATAGAGTAGTGAATTTAAACTGTGTGTTTCTTTTCTTTAAATAATATATATATATATCATTACACAGGTTGCTGCTTATTTTCTTCTTCCAAACAAGAATGACAGTGATAATTCAATAGCTGTGAACACACATTTTACATTTCTTCTTTTCTCAAGTAATAAGGAAAATTAGGCATTTGTAATTCACATGAAATGAGACAAAGGTCAATTGAATACATCTAAAAATACTATTTTTTTTCTTAAATCTTTAACATTTATCAATGTCGTATGTATCACAACTTACTTCCTGAGCCTTGTGAGAGAGCAAATAGAGTAGATGAGAAGAAGGAACACAGCAATGACTAGGTAACCTGCCAGGGTTGTCAAGAGACCTTCAAAATGTGTGGCTGTCACCTGTGAAAAATAAAAAGATTCAGCTGGCTCTTCACTGCAATACCTGTAACTTTTCAAAACTCTGATTTGGTCTTTTGAGCTTTGGTGAAAAGAATCAAGTGATGAAAACAAAATAGTTTAAAAAGAACTTACCATCAAGATCAATAAGTCTATGTTGCCCATGCATGGGAGAGTTAAATACATACTTAAATTTAAATTTCATTGCTCTCAACACAAAAGCAAGAAATTCTAATTCTATGATAATGATACCACACAGTCATTTTTAAACTTAAATCATCTTTTAAACTAGACAAAGCAACAGTAACCGAAATAGGAACTAACAGACAAGACACTTACATTGGACTCACACGCAAGTTAAAAACTCGATAAAATCTAAATAAAGCGTCTTTTAAACTAGAACATAAGAAATCAAACACAACTCTAAGTGACCATATTTGGAACTTTAAGATCAAGAAAGCCGAGTACAACATAGAATGGCAAATAATGAAACAACTGAAGCCTTATGCACCAAACAAAAAGGTCTGTAAGCTCTGTTTGGAAGAAAAGTTCAGAATCGTAACGGAGAATAGATAAGTAAATCTTCACCTTCTGTGTGCATAAAAAAACGTTTCCTGCTTAAGAATGTAATCACTTCGCCAAAGTCGCCTGCTGAGAGCAACAGGGCTTGAAACACAAGCGCCATGGCAAGGCCATAGTCAAGGTATTTCTGAATTACATATATATATATATATATATATATATATATCTATCTATCTTAAGAAGGACTTTTTCAATATTTGCACCCATATTTTTTGTAACCTAGAAGATAAGGCACTCAGGAAATAGCCAGAAAACCTAAATCATGTGATGCCCCTTTCAAATACTTATCCAAATTGTACTTAAGTGTAACGGATGAAAATTTCAATAAATGAGCATAATCATAGCATTTGAAAATTTTGATTAATTCTTTGTCACACATTTCAGACCTTGGACATGAAAAATCTAATTTGCATCTCCTTTCTTTCAAAAATTGAAAAAAAAGCAAACAAAAACAAACTAGACACTAACAACGGAGAGACTATTATTAAAAGCCTTACATCTTTATTTGTGTAAAAGTTTCCTATTGGTAGGCACCTAATAAGAATAAAAATCCCTCAAAAGTCTCTGCACTCTTTTATTTCTTTTATCATAACTCAAAATACTCTATATCTTTCTTCAAATCAAAATTCAAGATTTTGAGCCAAAAGGCCAAAAAGGGCCTTTCATACTACTTCTTTCCTTCAACTTTGGTTTCATTAAGTACTAGCTTATCACACCAAATTCCGTACTTCTTTTTTACCTCAATATTGCCTCAACAATAATCAATCCTTGATCCAGCCAATCATTTGTTTTTCTTTAACAAACTCAAATTAATCAATTTTACATTTACCACCAATCATAATAGCTTAACTTTTATACAAATATGCCATGATTTATTTCTATGATTTTAATGAGCTCAAGTTATATGTTTGTGTATTTCCAAAATATTTTAAACCTAGAGATTTTATGGAGGCAAATACTGAATACTTGAATATTATGCACTTGCTTGCATGAGTTAAAAACTTAACTTTTGTTTGAAATCAGGAATCATGGAATAATAATGGTGATATGAGTCTCCCAAATAAATTAAAAAAAAAAAAAAGAAACCACACAGATCATTATGAAAGTTTTGTAAGTTTCTTTGTCATATGCCATGAATGCAGGATAAAATGAAGAATATTGTTTAAAAAAAAAGGGAAATGACAAAAATATCATTGAACTAATGGTTTACAAGTATCTAAAGAACATAATAAAATTCAGAATGTAATGAAGTACATAATAAAAGGAATGTTCTTCCTATCCACTGAAATAACTCACTTGAGACTGGCCCCCAATCCGGTTCCCGTTTCCCCAGGACTGGCAATTGTGGGGTATTTTAAAAAATTCTCTAAAATTACAATTTTTATTTTTTACTAAGATTTTAACATAAAAATTATTAACATAACAGTAGTTATAAACAGTTTTCTTTAAAGCAATAAATTGATTTTTTTTTAATGATTTACTGAAAATTGGCAAGATCAAGTGCTTTCGAAAAAAATTTTTCTGCAGAATGAATGCAAATAAAATCTGTTGAAAACACATGATATATAGTTTTTCTTCAATATTTTTGTACTTCCTTGTATTAAATAATCATTAGATAGTTCCAGAGTGTTTTACTCACATCTGTGTAGAGCAAGAATCAATGGGAATGCTTGTCAGCAATGAAACCTCTTGGTCTAGATCTGACTCTGAATCTGAGTGGTTTAAGTCACTACTAGTAGTGACATGTAGCTCTGCTGCTTCTGTCTACTTATTAGACCTAGGTTTAGATTTAGAGCTACTCGATTTGCTAGGTCTAGATCTAGACTTCGGTCCACTTGCTTGCTTTTGGGTTGTTACCATTGTAGATCCAGACCTAGACTTAGGTCTAGAACTGACAGCCTTACAGGAAGATTTAGATTATCTGGATCTGTCACTTGCTTTAGAAACTTATGTATCAAGTACATCAGAATCGATCCAACTTGTTTCTACCACGTATTCAGGATCACCATCGTCACTAACATGATGTAGATCTACCTCAGAATTTCTAGAGTCTATTGAAGCCATGATGATTGAACAATGAAGGAAGAGAAACTGAAACTGTTTTTCAGGTCCCTTTATTCCCCTACCTCTTTAATAAGCTATCGACCAATTTCCGGGAAACTCCGCATGAAACAACACAAATGGCTGAAATAGGCTTAGCGGCAGGTGCACTCACTTTCGACACATAATAACCACCATATTTAGGGTAGTTTGATGATGCGCTGAGGGATGGCGTATCCACCCATTGTAGCAGATCAGCGATGCGCCAAAATGTGGCGCATTCACCTCAAGTTTGTTAAAGAGATGTAAGATGCTGTAACTAGGCATCCCTGATGAAAGGAATCTAGCTGTAGGGCCTAGCTCTTTAGTGTTTGCATTTTGTTTTGAATTTCAACAAAAGTCCTCAGAATCTAATTCTGTCACAACCCAAAAAAATTTTTGTCAATATTCTGGAAAATTTTTGTAACCATCAATGTCCCAAGGTTCAATTTTTAATTTCTATTTTATGACAAGATTAAGAATCTAGATCCAGATCTAACTTTGAGTACTAGACACAATTCTTCAAAGTCATCTTGACAACCCATCTAGTAACTGACAGGTATGCAGTGAGTGAGACACTTAAAAAAATACAGGATGATGTTAAGAGATTGGATTAGCCAATAAACAATCATTTTTGTTTTAGTATACAATTCAAAGGGTTGCTAAATGTGTAAATTCCAAAGAAAATGAGTAATGAAAAAAGATATATCCTAACTTATTCCACAGCATATTTTAAAAGATCTTCTAGTCACCTAAAAACATTTTGCATTCATTAAAAAAAAAATATATATATAAAATGTTTTCTAATAACTGAACAAAAAAAGAAGAAACAATTTACCATGATGTCCATTTTTGCTCCAACAAGTGCAAAGTGCCCCACATGATATGGGCAAAAAGCTGTAAGAGAGATTGGGGAAGAAAATTGAGTTTAGTCAATAGCAAGTAAATTATTTCTCAAAATGATGCACAGACACAAGTATATTTATGCTTGAAATTCAATTTGAGGTAAAGTTTAGCTTACGTTTCCTAAAAAAAAAAAAGGGAGACCAGAATGAAGGAAAATAAGAATCTACACATGCAGCAATCTTGGAGGGAAAAAAAATTTATTGAATATAAACAACGCTCTTTGATAACATTTTTATGTAAAGCACTTACCAAACACAAGAATAAAGAGGGTGTTTAGAGATACAACCCAAAATACATGCTCCTGTAAAAAAAAGGAAATCATGTGTACATCATTTGTCCAACATTTATCTTGTACTAAATGCAAATTTTCCATTCAAATGAGCTGTAAAAAAGATTTTATTCTTTTTATAATGTTATTTTTAGAATAAATAATTTAATATAAGATTCTAAACATGAAATCCTTGAATTTGCGACTTTGCCCTGCAATTTTTCAAAGTCCATGCATCAAAATATCATAGATCACTTGACTTACATACTCCCACGATTATAGAAAATTTCATGTTTTTTCAATGCTGAAAACATTGACTAATTTAAAACTTTATAAGAAAGTATGTGCCTATACTATGTAACTATGTAGTGAATGAGTTTAAAGTCATATTTATCTACAGGAAGATTTAGAATCAATTATTATTTTCTTAATAAAATTGCAATAACAACAAAAAAGAAGATTGAACTATGAACCTTTAAATGGAATGTTTGAATTTTAAACTAATTTTCCCCAACAGTCATATATTTTTAACTAACTTTAAAACTTCACATAAGAATGTTTGTTCATTTAACGATTAAACTAATAATTAGTACACTTTTCAACATACAGATACATGAAATGACCAGTGAATCAATCAGCACAAGCATAATATATAGTAAAACAGAGTAATGACTATGTATTTATGAAATGACTTTTTAGTCACATATCGCAATGCTAGTTTAATATTTTTCAACTCAGTCAACATGAATTTGTAATTGAAAAATGTAAAAATTTTAAATGATGTCACATCAAACTCTATTGGCATTAAATTAAAATTGATGCTTGCACTTGATCTACTCACCAAAAATACAAGGGAGCCATCAAGACCTAGAAGCTGTAGAAGAAGAAACAAAATTTTTATTTTAAACGGCTTAAAAAAACAAAGAATAGAAGCATACTTACATTGTGCTCTTGGGATCACAATAAATAAGTAATTCATTCTTTAAGAATGAGAAACTCTTTTATTAGAAGCAGAAAACTAACTTTTTCTTAGTTATTACAATCTGACTTGATTTGAAAGAACACACATTGTGACGAATTTTTATTACAGCTATGGTAACACTGGCAAAAAAGAAAATGAATGATTCTTTTGAACCTTTATTTCAGAAGTGTCTCTGTGATTCTAAATAGAGATAATACATTTACTTAAAACTCAGTCTTCCTTCCTGAACATGCATTGCTGACCTTTGCTTCTGTATTTCAATCTAGTTTTCAATGATACTGATCAAAACAGCATATTGTTTAATAAATATAATTTACTAGAACATTGTCACTAGTCTAAAAAAAATAAGATATTTTTTTCTTCAGACACACTAAGAAAAATATTTCTCAACATGATAGTCTGAAACAAAGACAATATTTAAAAAGATTATAGATTTGGCAATTTTTTTGTGTTTTATAACAGTTCTTACTCTCAAAAATGTAATTACTGTGAAATAAGATAAATAACGGGGGTTTGTTTGTCGTTTTACATGGCCTATCCCCAATCTTGTTATCTCATAACTTTTTGTACATTCAAATTAAGCATTTATCATTCATAGCTGGACTAAAAAAAAAATAAAATTAAGCCTTAAAACCAGCATGGTGACACTCAAAAGGAGATTTTAACAAAAATCAAGGTGAACGCCCTAACACCTCAGTCACCTTTACTATTATCTGATGGGGCATGACTCCATTTCATAAAAAATAATACATAGTTATAGAACATAATATATTCTAAAGCTCATCAACTGCATAAATACATGTATTAAATTGCTTGAAGTTTCACTATGGTAGAGTTACTGAGATTTAACCAAAAAAATTGGAATTTCTAAAATATATATGACTTGACTTGATGTTATATAAGGTCCACTTTATCATCTGAATGCTTCCGTAAATGAAGCAATTTTAACCAATTCTTCAGAAGCATTAATTTTTAATGAATGGTGGATCAGTGCAAGTCTTTTTTCAGCACAGCTGATAATGTTATTTTAACATGGTTGGTAGTGTTTTTTGTCTTTTTTTTTTTAAATCATCCTGGATGAAATAGGCTAGTGTAAATTTTGTTGGATGGCATGTCTCTGTCTCTTCAAAAATTATCAATGCCATAGATAAACATTGATAGTTCACAATAAAATAGTAAAAAGACATACCCTTTCCCATGTAAGCTCCTCAGCTGCTCTATCCCACTCAATAGGATTCCAATTGTTGTCATCTGAAATCATACAAGAAAAGAAAAGACTGTAAAGAACAAAGGAGCCCAATACTTTCCAAAATTTCTTTTTATTCTACTGTTATTTTAAATAGTGATGATTTATGTATGCCCATTGCTAAATATTAACTTACTTAAGAATCTTATCTTAATGCATCTGACTAGATTACATGAAATTCAGATCATCACTGCAAGGCATTTACAAAATAAAAAAAAGAGGTATAAAACAACACCAGAGTGAAAAGAAGTAACCCATAGCACTATTCCTTTTTTTTTTTTTTTTTTAATCCTTGACAATACTCATACTAAATAAAATTAGAAAACACGTTTCCTCAATCTTCATGAATTTACCTTATATACAATGGCCTTTTTATTTTTATTTTTTTCATATTAAGTTACTCTTCCAGAATTCAGAGGTAAATATCAATTACAGTGCTGAATAAGCTTTGTATTAGTCTTCACAAACCTTGTGCTGCTGCATTGTTGGCATTGTCTACATCTTCCATACCCACATCTTCTGCTTCCATGGCTGGTCCTACAGCTCCATCACCTCCATTATTCTCTGCTGGCTGCTGGGCCACATTGGCATTAGCTCCTGCACCATTAGCACCACCCCCACCAGCAAGTCCACCAATAAGATTAAAATTGTTGAAAGCACCAGGTGCTACACCACCATTCTGCAATACCCATGAAAAATTAGAAACTTGGAGCTGTTACTGACTGCTAATCATATTATCTATTTGTCTGTCTCCTCAAAGGCCACTGATCATAAACCTGGACATCAGAGTAAGTTTACAAAATGTGAATAAATACATACATCCTACAGCAAGTTAAGCTAACTTCAGATACCTGACCACATTGAATTTTTCTCTTTTCTTCAAAGATATGTAAGAGAAGTTTGACAGGAAAATTGAATAGTCTCCAGACTATCAAGATTAACATCAGAGTCTGATGCTCCTGGGAGTAAAAATTGTAACTTCACCTTAATTGGACTTATACAATTCAGATACCTTATGGCATGAGTCACAAGATGGGCCTCAAAAGATTAAGTTTAATCGTTGGTTGCATTCACCACCATCAAATCTTGGATTTTTTAAAATTAAATTACAACAACAAAAGCTTATTTGTTGGGAATCATTGATTTTATGCCATCCTCTGCAAGCCAAAATTTTCTTTTCATTAGCCATCAAACTTCAATGCTAAAATCAGCGTAAATAAATAATTACAAAAAATATTTCAATAGACCCATATAAACATTTTGCTGTTAGACAAAATAGAGACAAAATAGAAAGTAAACTCTTGAAGACAAGACAGAGTGTATGACTTGCATAGCAGCAACATTGAATCTACTTGGAAATACATATTAATCCTATGAAATTTAACATTCAAAATCAGTGACTGACAGATATGGTCTCAGTCCTTTTGTTTATTGTTAATATTCTAAATAACAGGTCTAAATGCTGAAAGTGTTTTAAACAAAGATTTTTCAAACAACTTTGAGGTTTGAAACCTTTAAAGGCTAAAAGTTTTTTTGCTCATTAAGATAAATTACTTTATTAATATCCATGTACAAAAAACAGCACCCACAAGAGGTGAAAGGCTACAGATAACATACTGTATTAAGGCATTAGAGGTCATGATTTTGTAAATTGAACATGAAAAAATGTTATGACCACCCACAGGTCAGGCGTAAGTCATTCAGATCGGTATGGAAAAAAAAAATTGGGAATTTAGCAAAGAAAAACACAACTGTAGAGAGACCATTTGGGACTGTTCATTTTGAAAAACACCTTTGAAGACTGAGTTCCTTCATAAAATGGAGGGAAAAAGTACAACAAATGCTATCTACATCCTTTGAACAATAATTTAACAAGCTCTGAAAGTGCGAAAAGAGGTGCACTTGTACTTCATTGACTACATCAAGGTATTTGGCAGAGTACAACATAATAATAAAATCTCACAACTAACACAATTAAAGAAAGATGGAAAAGATCTGTGAGTGATCAATAACATGTACTGGGAAACAGACAGCATCATAGCAAGTTGATTGGAATATCAGCTGATTTAAAAAAAATATAAAGTATGGTGGCAGACAAGGATGTGTGCTTTCTCCAAACCTTGCCTCTCTCTACAGAAAAATAATTGTGCCAAACCTAAATGGATACCCAGGTATTCAAATAGCACGGCACAGCGTAAACAACTTAAGATATCCTCATGAGGCTGTATAAATTGCAGAAAATAATAACACTTGCAACGATTATTTGATACTATTGTAAAGGAAGCAGAAAGGGTTGGAATTGAACTGCAAAAAGAGAAGTAATGGTCGTCAGTTGAAGCAACAATTGTCCACAGATCAATATCTTTATCAACAGGAATAAACTCAAGCAAAGAGATAAATTCAAATACTAGGGTATTTTAATATAAAGCGATGGACCTAATAACACTGAAATTGCATCAAGAATCACGCAAGCAAAATGAGCCTCTGGAGAATGAGAGAGGTACCAATAGATAATCCATAAAGAATCATGGTTGAATCATGAAAAGCTTGGATTGTAGGTAAAAGTTTTCAGTCAGTAACTGAATCAGTGAGAATACTTTTTGACTTACTCTGTTTGGATTGTTCCCATTATTGTTGTTGCCAAGCTGTTCCAGCCAATCTGGTCCTCCTCCATGAAGTATTTGTTCCCTGAGCCAAACTAGACTAATAAAGCCACACAATGTACAAGTTACTACCAAGCAGCCTTGGAAGCAGTCACCTGCCAAATTTTCTCTGAAAAAAAAAAATATAAACATTTGCTCTGTTAAAAGCATAGCTTTTGAATATTGCCTCATTGTTCGAGTGCTGTTCATTTGAGGTAGACAAGACACCAGCATGTCTAGAGCACTCTATCCTTTCACAAGAGGAAGCCTGAACTGTTCTCTTTCCAGATTCTAGTTTAGTATTATTGCTTCCTTGTGAAAACTTAATCCTTACTTTATTTAAGCCTGACTAAGTGATAAAGTCTGTTGATCCATGCCTCCTAGGTCCTTGCACTCTTAGTCTACATTTTTTGTTACGCACTATTGACTTTGAAAACAGCACAAAATCAGAGCCCAAATTGAAGTGATTTTTTCCAGTTTCCTACAATAAAAAGCAACTCTGTCATATTGTCTATAACTTTTCCCAAAGAACAACTCTATAGCTGCTCTGCTGACATCAGACTTCCTAAAGTGTTGCATGATTTTATCCAATCTGACCCAGGTAATGATGAGCCATTGACTGTTTTGGATTCCCAGAATATCAAAAACACATTGGAAGGTAACCAACACACCTAATTCCAACACACATGAACATTTTAATTTGATGATTTCAGCTATGGATTTCGATCTTCTAATTATGGATATGAATTTTAGAGACAATCTTGATTACTTTAGAACAATGATTAGAGTAAAATAGGAGAAATTATTAAACTGGTTTAGGCAGTTGCCTAAAACAAAAAAACTAAATGAGAAAATCCAGACCTGACAACCCCAAATCGGGCTTAGAGTAATGCCAACCTCTGCTCAGAGTAATTTTTGACATTCCGAAGTAATTATCGGAAAATCAACATCAACAAAAAATGCAATACATGTACAAACATACATGTGCACTATACCGATGGATCCAAAACGCATAAAAGAGATTTCTTGCAGGGATGAGAACTGAACATAAAATTTTTTACTGAACCTTTTTAGAATCAGCCAACACTAGTGGCATTGGCAGGAGCATTTTCTCCCTCACCCCCACCCCCTTCGCCTCTAAATTAAAACAAAATGTGATTATACACAGAGCCATCATTGTGAAGCATTATTTCCTTACTGATTGCGTTAATTTTTTTCTGTGCTCAGACTAAGATGTTGAATGACCTGTAGCCCTTCTACAGCTGTGTCCCCTAAATGTTATTGCTTTCTGCATTTCACTGGCCCAACTGAGGCATCAAAAAGGTTTACTCATCAGAGAATACATACAGGCCTATATTCTAGCTTACATATTGAGCACTGCTCTCCTTGTATTTATCTTTTCTAGACATTTGAGCTGAATATGATCAATATCGATTCGGTCTAAAACTTCTCACTAGGCTCCACCTGGTCGTATAAAAATAAAAAATAACCATCTAACATTTAGATCTAGATTAATAATTATCTGCCCTTGAAGTTTAAATCACCCACTATTATTATCGTCTCATTTCATGTCATGCCCGGTTTTGATTATAAGATCTACATTTAACCTAGATCTAGCTCCACTTAAAATTTCTTGACCTCAAAACATGTACTCAGCTAGATAATGTATCTTGACCCCCCCTCCCAATAAAAAGTCGTATTAGCTTTTATCAGGTGAAGATAAGAATGATCCTTGTTGGAAATAACGGCTAGAGGTCTGGGTATATAGATGGAGGGAATGAAATTTTCCGGACAAATGTACGTAAAGTAAAAAACTTGACAGCACCAATATCTTGGATTGTTTCACAATACAAATCTCGATATTCGATTTCAAAATATAAATAATAAAAAATACACAATATCAATATATTATACCGTCCAGTTTTATACTTTCGCACATGTTGATACTGGATGATGGAAAAATGTTGCACTTGTCGTAAAATAAAATTTCCACTATTTCTTTTTGCATAAAAATCATTTTTAAATACGCTCAACCTTTCAGGATCACACGGATGTTCAATATATACGAAATTCTGTTAATTTACTGAAAATTCTTTCCCTGTATTTATAAATTTATTAGAACTACCTACAAAATTCTAGATTTAGTTAAAAATAGAGTTTGACCAGCTCGAGATAAGATATGAACAGTGATCTAGGGTTAAACTAAACTTAGATCTAGTTTTAGATCTAAATCTCAAAATAGGCCTAAGTAATTATGGATTCTAGAATCCTGTCTTTAAAAGACCTGGGAAAGCGCTGTTTATCTTGAAGATATATAGCTTTATATATTCTAGATGGAATTCAGGTGGTTGAATAAGATCTGGGTGAAATGATAGTGCACTGTCTTGAAAATTCAAGAGCAATTTAAGAGGACACGTCCGACTCAGGAATTATCAATGGAAACAATGAGATTGTGAAGCTTGACTTAAATCCCGGCAAACAATTCTTTATTTGTTTCTAACCTATGATATCAGATATATTGCTTGTTCAGTTTAAGTGGAAAGCGCTCCAATTGCCACAAGAAGAGAACTAATTAGTGTAGCAAAAATATAAAAGCTAATGGTAAACGGTGAAACACATAGAAAAGGAACAAAGAATCCGCCACTATTGAATGCTGCTAGCTGAACTATATGCCAGACAATCGCATTTGATTTAAATATTGATAAATAATTAAAACTTGAACACCGCAAAAAGCATAAAATTGAATAAGATAAGTATTCGATAATACTATATTGAATCACAAGGCAAAATGATCAGAACTAAAAGGGCTAAATTGAGACCATGACATTGTTCTCTAATTATCAAGGTCACTCGCCGCAATTTTGATGGAATCACCTGTAAAGCGTTATTTGTTGGCCGTTGGCTTAATATTTTACAGTGAAACCATAATGTTGGCAGGTCTGGAAAATCCTATTGGATCCACCTTACACATAATGTGTAAACTGATGTTTTAAAAGCAATTTGTAAGGACAAATGGCATCAGAAGATTTAATAATATCCAACAAATACACTCACGTTGATAACATATCCAGAGGCAAAGTCAGCAGGGAACTTACAGATCCAGTGAAAAGACATCTGTATATTCGACCTGAAACAAAAAAGTTTCAAAAAAAAAAAAAAATGTACGTAGCATCTAAAATTTAAAATCAGATGCATCCTTAATTGATATTTTAAAATCTAGTGACCAATGATTTTATTTTCACTTGAACTGTTCCTAACAAAATATCATTATAGAAAGAGCAAGAGTGAAAAAAATTATTGCAATGAATGAAACTAAAGTCTTCATTTGATGTAATAAGGGCAAAACATCATTACTTTTTCAGGAAAAAAAAAAGAAGCAAAGTGCACAACAGTCTCCCTGTAAAACACTTCCTAGCACACTGTGTCAGCACCAGTACTTACAGGCAGTGAGGGGTACCACTCCAAGCCAAGCAAAGGCTACCAAGGTGTAGTGGAACCAATATCGTACTGCACGTGCCATACTGGTCACTAGGCCACTGACTATGTCTTTGATAGGTAGACGGTTTGGCATATCAGGAGAATAGACTTGGAGATGGGAAACAGAACACTTTATAGATTAGGCATGCAAGTGTCCTTTAAAAAAAACAGAACTCTATCAATACACATGATTAAAAAAAAAACAACAAAGCATAATATTATTTAGTCCAGTCTGGTAATTTCGAAGTGTCTGGGGTGGACAAAAAATCTTACAAGTAACCAAAATATGTATGAGCTGGAAAAAAACAACTAAATCAGCCAAATTGCACAAAGAAACAAATCATAAAGCTCCTTTTAAATTTCAAGTTACTTCCCATGATCTGAAAAGCTGAGAAAATGTTGCCCTCAAATGACTGATGCTATTAACTCATGTTAATAGCTCGAAAACTTTTTGTTGATGGTAGCTGTAGCTCCTGAAAATGGCTGTTTGTAAATGCTCAACAGGTTTGAAGTAGACAGCAATCTACCAGAAACACATTATATCTTAAGTCCTAAAACCACCCAACCCCAACCCTTCACTGAATTTCTAGTTCTATCAGCTGCAGATTCTTATATGTGAGAGCTGGGCTAAACAGACACATGCATGGAAAATACTTGTCTTTTAGAGGACTGTATTGCTTTCTCTGTAACCAGGACCAATGCTTTCCACTATCAAAAACACATTAGATGTGACTTTGAAATGACTGGATTTATTGGTTAGGCTTCGATCTAGTAAATATTTTTCGGATTTTTAAAAGGCAATATTTTTGGTAAAATTAATCAACTTCAAATTAACCCTGCCTTTAAACTACACAGGCTTGCCTGAATTTTAAAAAACAAAGGGACATAGATTTTTATTTCAATTTCCTGGTTTTTTTTTTTAATTCTAGATGTAATAAGCCAATATATTATTTGAATTAATTTTTTAACTGATCTATTTCTGTTTTTTTTCTTTTCTAAGTAAAGCATGGAAAGTGTTTCTTTACATGATTTGAATTCATCTTAAGGGTTATGAAACCCACTTACTTGGTGTGAAAGAAAATCGGTGTTTACAAAGCTCACAATATTCCTTGCGACTATACTTGAGCCACTGGACCAAGCTAAAATAAGGGAAAAAATGATAGTCAATGGCAGTGCTTAAACTCTTGCATTTACATTAAAAAATGAATAATTCCTTTAACAAAAAAAAAAATCAGATTCATTGTCTAGGACCCTTCTTATATGATTTTTAAATCAACAAACTGCAAATTAAATTCTCACTCAAGATCTGTGTTGATAAACCTTTGATAACTCGATTACATTAATACAGAGGGGCACAGATCCCTCGAATTCATTGGGGAATGTTTATATGTTCGAAGAAGCCATGTTCGAACAAATTTATTTTTAGCATTTGGACCTTGGATTTGTGTTCCCGGGAATATTTTGAAGTACGTTAACCACGTATAGAGTCTGTGTTTTCTTGGCTATTTCCGTACAACTCTGAGCACTACGATTTGCTGTATTTTCCCTACATTTAGTACTTCAAATAGAGGACGGAAGACAGATAACTCCAAACAACCTGATCTATCATTCCCAACTCATTTTAAATAAAACTTGTCTCCAAACCCCAGCGCTTATCAGATCTCAAACTCTTGATGCAAGATCTAGACTCTTAGTCTTCATTCAGATCTCGGTCACAAATTTCTTTCTAGCTAGGCGTATTCAGTCTTAAGTCAAAGTTTGAATGCGTGTTCCTGAATAATCTTTAACCCAGGCAAGGGCTGCCTGTCAAGGCCCTGACAGATTTACCTGTTATCATCCATGTTTTGTGCACAAGGAACAAGCAAATCTTGGTTACAATCGGCCCCTTTGCAGTGTTAGCGACAGGCAGACCTAGCACAGGCGCAGACAGACAACTGGCGCCATGTATATAGAACTAAGCTTCAGTAAGGTGGGGTGGGAAAAGGGGTGTCTCTCTTCATGGCGACCATGAATAAATGGCTAGGCTACCTCTCCACAAATTGTTTCTACACAGTAAAAAAGAGAGGTAAGGCGTGCTTGCGCCATGCGTATAGAACTA
>JAWDGP010006374.1:132500-148803 GCA_033675545.1 Elysia crispata | reverse complement strand
TTCTCTCTATGGACTTATGAAGATATTCTTTAAATTAGTTTGTACCAAGTCAATTCACAAAATTTCAGCAAACGTAATACAGATATTTGTTTGCAATGTCGGTCACTATTACAATATGAAGAGGAATTTTTTCTTAGAGATCCCTTTAAAGAACTCAAGAGACAATAGCTTGATAGCATGTAAATCATTGAGTCTGCCTTATTATATTGGTGTAATTCTAAGAGTTTATAAAGGTGGAAAGCCATGAGGTCATATAATTTACAAATTTAAAAGTTTCTGGGTTTAAAAAAGTATAAATTCATAGCTTTCCAAAAAATCACCTTCATTAGAGCATCAAAGACCAAATGGCCATAGTCATCAACACTTTCTCTGTGAGTTATGGCATTCTTCAGACCAAGCTCTGGAGCGCCTGTTAAATTGGTTCTTGCTTTTAAGCCCTGAAATATATAGAAATAAAACAACTGAAAGTTCAGAAAAGTCATTACTAGGATGACATGTTGCTGTGTTCACCATACTGCCACTTTAGCTACTGTTCTAAATTGTGAAACATCATCTATGAGGTTTAGATTTTCTTTCAAACAACACCTTTTCTGCATGAAATCCAAAGCTACTTTTTATATGTATTACAGACACAATTTGACAAAAGTGATACTTTAATAAGGACATTCTACTAAACAGTAAAATTTATGACCTAGCATCATAAGGTGCAATATTTTAGGTGATTGATTTCCTAGCCCTTTCAAAAGAACCGTTATGAGACTTATGGCGGCAAATGGCTTTACCTCCAGGTGCTCAAAAGCATGCATGCTAAACTCAAGGTCCATGAAGGCAGTACAATCTGGTTGTCTGGGATTTGATGTCGGAGAGCCATTAACATCAATGTGTTCCTCTGGCCTGCAAACACGACAAAAAAAGCATAACCAAAATGCTTTCCTCCCTTTATTGAACTTCTTTATATTAATTGAATCACTTGTAGGTATATCCAGATAATAATAATGATAGTTCTATTCTGATAAAGGGCCAACACTCTGCACCTCCCTCCTCTGCGGAGGTGATGCACTGGGAACCAACAGGGAACATTGCACAGTTCTCATGTCCGATTATCCTTTGAATCCAGAAGCACTGTTGATTCAGTGCAACATTGAGCGACCCAGGTCTCATCAACACAGGAGCCCACATACCCTTGGGAGGTAACTGCTTTTTTTTTTACAAAAGGAAAAAATATCTTTAAGGGTGGGGGGGGGGGAGTACGAAAAATTAAAAATAAAAATGAAAATCATAAAAAACACTTTATGTTTCTCAACAAGCCATTCCAAACAATGAAAGTCTCTCGCCTGGCATTCTGAATTCATCTTTGACTGCCTTGAGTCAGGTATTTTTTTTTTTTACCAAGCAAGCTGTGAAATTCTACAATGTAAATTTATCATTTTATGGCATTCAAGAGCAAAACTGGGATTTGAATATTGGGTCCGAATGTTTGAAACCAGAGTCGGAAGAAAAAAAGTTTTAATTTACTAAAGAAGACTTAAGCAGATCAAACAAAATATAGCTTGACTAGATCTTACTTCCAACTGCATCTTTGATTCAACAAAAAAATAATCTTATGAATATTGAAAATAATATCATGAAAAGGACCTCAGACCTGATGCCCTTATTCTCCAATGGCAGGACTGTACTAATATAAAGATCAAACTCTGGAAGAGGCTTTCCAGCTTCAATACAATCTGGGTTGGTCTTGTAAAATTTCTGTTCTAGACCTAAAAAAATGAAAGTGGAAATTAAGATAATTGGTTGAAATATTAAAATAGTCCATCAGATATATAATGGGAATTAAAACTGTCTTTTCTTGTTGCTTAGATTTATAAAAATAATTTCATAGGACCAAATTAAAAAAAAATGTACAAATTCAATTCAGACTTTATTTCACGATGATTAAGTGGGAGTAAAACGGTGAATGTAAGGAAAGTTTTTTAACAAACCATAAAATGAGATTTGTATGACATCAATAGGCAGTACGTAGATATCCAAATCATTTGGAATTCTAGAAATAGTGGAATTTATGCCAATTTGTTATTCAGAGTAGACTAGAGTCTGTGACAAGAGCACTTTGTGAATTTTGCCTGAGATTTATATTTTTTTCTTAGTTTTTTCTTAACCAAAAATAAACCATAACTTAGGTTCTACAGCTTGTTTGGGTGAAGACAGCACTTTTATGCAGTTAGCTTTTAATTGTTTGAAAACAAGTTTATTACTCTTCTGTATGAGGAAAAAAAAACTCATGACATGGATTTTGGTTAGAGGCTGTACATGAACACAAATTACTTCAGGCTATTCAATATTATGTACAGCAAAAAAAAAAAAAAGAAAGGAAAAATTTACTTAAAAAGCTTTGTATGTAATCTTAAAAGGGCAACAGAGTAACAAAATTTTATTGCATCTCAATATTTTAAACCTTACCAGAGTCCCTATCTTCATTTCGGTCAATCTCATCCTTCCTGTTCAATAGCTCCTTTTTCAAGTCATTGAGCATGGAAGCTCTTTGCTCTTGTTTCATGAAGGCAACCAAGTCATACGGTCTTCGCAGGTTGTATACAGAATCGGTCTAGAAATGATCATTTACAAAACAGATTCAAATCATTTTATTGTCACATCATATGTATGAGAAAAGAATTTTGAGTAACTAGTATTGTTATTTACCTGAGATTATCTCTAGATCTAGAACTATAGAAAAATAAATGCCAAATTTCAACCAGCTTATACACTGCAAAATATGAAGCAAACAAACAGTAACTAAGACTAAGAGTCTTGCAAACTGAAAATCATGAATGTCATAAAAGGACCTTTGGTCCTATTTTCAGATGCATAAAAATCAAAGCACAAATTTAAAAATTACCTTTAAATTCTTGGAAATGTTTTAAAATAATATTAACTACCTCCCATAAGCTTGAAAATATCATAGGATTTATAAATATTAACAGCTTTATTTGCAAATGAAAACCAGAGATGTGGTAAAAATCCCCTTCAGAAAGTGGATATCAAAATATGCCTGACTTAAATGCTATGGTCAAGCATCATGGAAAGTCACATTGCTTTTACAAGTGTCTTGTTGTAAGACCAAGATTTCAATTTTTCGCTCTACGGAAACACAAAACCCAACGTTTGCACTATTATGTGTTGAGCGACAGTTAAAAATTGTGTTAGACCTATTACTGTGTTCGTCCGTTTTGAGTTCCTTCATTTCAAGAGATTTTTCAAACGCCTGTGTATGACCCCAGTGTCAAAGTCCAATATTTAAATCAAACAAGTAACGAGCAATAGTTTGATTCTAACCATTAATAAATGACTTGCGTCAGTCAGCTGTTATTAGCGGTCAAACTAATAGGGTAAAATCGTCGTCCCTTTGTAACACTCTTAACACACACTGTGGGGCAAAATTTGTTTCACCACAGAATCAAAAAGTTGATTTTTAACTGCCGGAAACTAAGTTAAATATCCCATCCGTGTTTCTCTTTCAATTTCGCAATGGCGGCCCTCTACAGAGGTAAGGAAATCAGGTCGTCCATGGATTTTGTGTTATAAAGTTTCCTAGCATTCCCGTGATAGTGTAACATTTCCTAACGAATTGGACACAGAATTGCAATATATGGAAACTAATATGTATTTAATAGCTTAAACTGCCTTTAGTTGATAATATAAATGATTAAAGGTCTCGAGGATGTACTAACATTACATGAAAGTGCCATAATACATAGAACAAACAGTAAGATTCGATTAGGACGAACCTAAGTTTGTCCCTTGTAACATTCCAGTTGGCTAAGAAGCCTTGAGCCGCCATAATTTAATATTCTTTATTAGTTTTGATAAATTATATATCCAAATTCTCTCTTACTTTGAATGCTTTGTTTGAAGAAAATAAATTTAATAACTTCAAGTGAGTTTAAACTCAAGGAAAGCCAAGGGGCGTTATGAGTGTTACTGGGTACAGGTGGAGTGGACTTCTTTTGAAACATTTTTAACATTTTCTTCATCATATATATGCCCACTCTATGATTAGTTGGACATCTCTTTGCTCTATTTTGTTTTTGTTTTTGTTTTGTTTCCACAGTATTCATATTGCATTTTTTCCCTAACAACCTACTTATTTCTAATAAGAGTGGATCCCAAGTTTTTGAAATGATTTTTCTGTTGTTATATCAGTACAGGTAGGAGCCTACTATCATAACTAAATTCAATTTCACCTGGTACAATTTTTTTTGTTAAAGTTGTAGTATAAGATAGTATTATATGTAAAATGTGAACCCAATATAAAGGAAGATAAAAGCATTTATATTCAGTCATCTTTTTTTATTGTTTTCCAGTAACATTCCTAACTAATCGCTACTTATCTACTTTTTCTTCACAAGGGCAGTCTTTTTTCAAAGCAAACCAATATTTTTAAAAACATGAAGATTCAATCATTTAAAACACAATTTTTTATGGTATATTAGTAGATCATTTGTATCTGGTATACAGTTTTCCATTTATTGTTTGTCCTGTAATGTTCCTAACATGCAAATATTTTCATACATTACTTATTATTTGAAAATAGCCTTAAATGGCTTGTCATATCTTTTCAATTAAACATACGTATAACCATGATTTGGGTGTTTTAACAATGCTATAGAAAGTTTTGTCTAATGTTTTTATGTCATATGCTCGTCCTGTAACATTCCTAACAAATCACGTTCACTATTCAATCTTCTCTAGGATCAATTTTAATAAAAGTACCTTGGATGTTACACACTACTCAAAGTCTTTGTGTTTATAGACAAACATATATATGCTTTTGTTATTGATATTTTATTGCAAATGATCATGATTGTCCTGGTAACACTCCTTAGAACAGATGGTGGTCACATCAGTTACATAAAAATTTCTCCAAAACTATGCTAGCCTGAGGTCTGCACTTTTCACACAACAAATATCAATCTTGAATCAAACATTCTATACAGAACTTTGCTGTTTTGATGTGACATAGTTCAAATTTGACCATCTATGTCCACAAATGGTAAACAGTACTGGTCGACTGACCCATAATATGTGTTTCATTATTATTATTATCGATCATTGTTGCACAAGATCTATATTTTAAAGATAAGGGCCTTAAAATTTAATTGAAGACATTGATGCCACAGTTGTATTATACTAGTTAATAAACAGTTCTGGGTTATGTGTGTCTGAATTATCCTGGTCCTAAGTGGCAGGAACTTATTATACTAGATCTAGATCTAGATAGTTATTCATATTCAGTATACCGAGAATTCTACAGAAAGCATGCATGCTGGTCTATTATCCAAACAAATTTCAGACAGGCATAAGTGCTTTCAGGTAGAGCATTACATGGGTTAAAATGCACACGAAATAGTTCAAACTTGAAAAAAACTATAGTTATCTAAATCTATATTTAAAGCTAATATAAAATATCTAGATCTAGATCTAGCATACTTTAGAAATTAGAATTTAGACCCTAGATCTTGATTCTGTAGAAGAAAAATAAAACAAACTTGTGCTTGAAGCCTTCCATCCTCTGTTACAATCCAGTGGGTAGCACCGTTTGTAATGATACATCTCTGCAAAATAAAACCGATCACCAAAACAAAAAAAGGTTGGACTCTAAACACCATTCTGACACAGCCTTGTCACCATCGTCTGCCAGTACTGAAGTGCCGCACTCTTTGGTAGTCATAGATCTAAGCCTTATTCTAGGTTACATTTAGATCCAGCTCATTTGATTTGTTACAAGTCTAAAAAAATATAATAGATCTGTATGACAGATCAAGCAAGTTTATGCATCTGCAGACAAATAAATTACACCATATTCAGAATAGATGGGTTGAAATCGAGGATCGAGCATTGAAGAGCAACGGTTATGTCGCCGGAAGTTAGCGTAAGCAAAACACAGGGAGGAACCATTGAATTTATTGATCAACTGGTGTAGCCTAATTGTCCCGCAAAAATTAGTGAAGCTGAAAGAGGTCATTATTTAGCCAAGCCAAGCCTTTCTGTCCTTTTATAGTTTCACCGTGCAGTCGTGTATCAGTGTCTCCTAGCTCGGCAAATTCAATGTAGCCTTCAAAGAAAAAAGCGCGAAAGATATTGCGGATTCTACCCATGTATGTTTATTTGTTGTACTTTCATGTTGTTAGGGCGTCCTTTGTTTAGCGCTAGGCTATATTCATTTCATTTGCTCAGACAAAAACAGAAAATATCGAACCGTTTTTTTTCATTAGTATTTATTAATATTTATATGAGAGAGAGACAAGGGGGTGGGGAGGTAGGGAGGGAGGCGACTCCTAAACTCATATCGTGTGGCTTGGTCGTTTCGAGTATTCAAAAATATATAAGTGAATAAATAACGAAAATGATCGTGGCAAAAGATCTAAAGAATTGCATACGAGAATTCATGCTTTTTATTAAACGCTTTAAAGACAACCATGTAAAAGAAATCTATAAGAGTTCATGACGTCAATGTTGACAAATTGTAGAGAGTTTTGGCAGTGATCGTAGTTCTTGTAATACCATACTTGTCTAGTCAATAATAATACAAAGGAAGGAAATAGGCGGACGTGAGCGTGTAAGATTAATAAACCATAACTTTGGGATCGTTGGTTTATAGTTCCGTGTCGTATAACCAATTCATTAACTAGAGTGGTCAAACACAAAGAAATTCGTTGTGTGGTTCTTACCGATTTAGAGGAAGAGAGACAAACACTTCTGCTTCAACCAACGAGGCAAAGGGGAGTAAAAGAGAGAGAGAGAGAGAGAGAGAGAGAGAGAGAGAGAGAGAGAGAGAGAGAGAGAGAGAGAGAGAGAGAGAGAGAGAGAGATGATTCTAAGCGACTACCGGTATTCGAGACAAGAACGATGACTTAAATGAGACATTCGCAGTTTCCCATACGTCTTTTCTCTTATCTCGTTCCTTCTTCATATTTCTTTGCAGTGAAGCAAAAATGATAACTAACTTTGCCTCGTCCTTGTAAAATATAATGGGAGATAACCAGAAAAAAATATAAACTCAACACACATGGAATAGTGTCCCTTCTATAGGACCTAGCGGGGTAACAAGAGAGGTTTGGCTAAAGGAAGTGCTTGTTGCGATTCCATTTTAAAGACAAGTAAAGAATTATCTCAAGCTTAGCCATTATAATCAAGAGCTTAGAATTATATTTGAAATGTCGCCTTGCGTTGTAGACTCAGGGCTGGATCAAAGAGTTCCGAAGGGAAAATGAAGGTTGGGGGGAGGGGTGGGGGTGGGGGGGGGGGGGGGGGCAATTGCTTAGAATTGTTTTAGGGTCCAATCATCGAAGCAAAACAAGCACACCTATTTAAAAAAATCGTGCAAATCTGTGCATATTGATGAATTTTGGCAGTGGTTTTGAAGGTATTTAAAGGCATGACTTTTAGCTTTATTTGTGAACAAGAAAAAGGAGCGAAGATAGATTATCTTTTTTTTTTTTTTTTTTTTGACACGGAGCATTTTTGTAGGGGGTGGAGCTCTCGAACATCCTAATCCCCAATCCCCCATCCGGTCCTGAGACTGAAACTTACAGACTTGAAAGACTAAAATTAAGCGGTAGGCTTAGATATCATCCATCATGGATCAGTGTCTGCCTGATAGAGGGAAGGTGAAAGGGTGAGAAAGAGAGAGGCAGGGCTAGAAAAGTGAGAGAGGTAGGGTAGAGGGAACGGAGGATAAATATGGAGAATGGCAACGGATTCGATGAAGGAGGAAACGATAATTAAGGAGACAAACATAGAAACAGATAGAGCTAATGGGTGAGAGAGGCAGTGATTGAGAAAGAGAGAGAAAGATAGGGAGAGAGAGGGAGAGAGAGAGAGAGAGAGAGAGAGAGAGAGAGAGAGAGAGAGAGAGAGAGAGAGAGAAAGAGAGAGAACTGCAAACAGAGTTTTTTTGTTGGGTTTTGTTGTTGTTGTTGTTGTTGCTGTTGCTGTTTTTTGGTTGTTGTTTTTTTTAATAAGTTAGGAACAAAGAGCGATTGAGATCAACAGAAAGGAGCAAGAAAATGAATAAATAGCTGGGAAAAAATCCTTATATTTCCGCTAGGCCTACTATTTATCAAGAAAAGTATTGGAAAGGCTGCCGGAAATAGTATCTCTATCATTGGTTGTGCTTTGAGAAGATGTGAGTCACTACATTAAAAATTCGGAAATTCTCAAGCACACATTATCTCTCTCCTTTTTTCATGTTAACTAAAATCAAAACTATAGGGTGTCCTATATATATATATATATATATATATATATATATATATATATATATATATATATATATAAATCATTATAGCAGTAGTAGTAGTAGTAGTAGTAGTAGTAGTAGTAGTAGTAGTAGTAGTAGTAGTAGTAGTAGTAGTAGTAGTAGTAGTAGTAGTAGTAGTAGTAATGATGATGATGATGATGATAGTAACAATAGTAATAATAATAATAATAATAATAATAATAATAATAATAATAATAATAATAATAATAATAATAATAATAATAATAATAATAATAATAATAATAATAATAATAATAATAATAATAATAATAATAATAATAATAATAATAATAATAATAATAATAATAATAATGATGATGATGATGATGTATATGAATTAAAAAAATAACGAAAAAATATAAAGTAAATATAGTGAAACTCAAAGAAACAGAAGGAAAAAAATGCATAGTTGTGTGATTCAGAGATCTGTACTTTACGCATCTTCTTTTTGTTTTGTTTTTTCGTGGGATCTTGGAACTACCCAGTATACATTTTGCTTCATACCGGCATTGGATTAATTTTTTTTTATCATACATCAAATGGCTCCTTTTGTTACTCGATGAGTCCTTTTTTTATTTTAACAATTGTTTTCATTTTGCAGCATTAGACAGGGTTCTGATAATAAAAATAGGCCAGATTGTATGTAGCCAAATTGTTGGTTAGCACCCAGACATAATATGAGGCTCACTGCATAGGTGAGTCATGAACATATACCCCCTCTCTTCCCCCTTCTACCCTCAGAAAAACAGCTCTGCATATGAAAATGAAAAGCCGCCTTTATCGTGTTTAACTTCCGCACAATGCAGTTAGCAGCCAATATCAGGTAACCAAGTCTGAGTGAGCCTGATCATGCTTCAATCAAAATTGATGGAACTGTGTGTCTAGCACAGAGATCACCACCAGTTGAAAGAATAAAGTAAGGAGCAGTGAAGATTTTAAAACAATTTGTCATTTTTATAATGTTCCCTCTTTCTCTTTCTTTATTTCTTTCTTTCCTTCTTTATTTATCTTTCCATAATTATCTCTCTCTCTCTCTCTCTCTCTCTCTCTCTCTCTCTCTCTCTCTCTCTCTCTCTCTCTCTTCTCTTAAGTATTTATATTGTTATTCATATAATATCATTCCCCCCCCCTCTCTCTCTCTTTTCTCTTAAGTATTTATATGGTTATTCATATAATATCTTCCCCCCTCTCTCTTTCTCTCTCCCTCTCTCTCTTTATACCAAACGGTTTTTTTCCCTTTCATTTAAAATAATCTGTTTTCAGACTTGATAGAAAATAAGCTGCCCTCGATCGCAAGTTTTTGTGGCAATGAAAGAGATGACTTCGCACGACAAGGCGACTCACCCCACATCATTCTCTTTGAAGTGTGGTGGATTCAGTCTTTAATATCTTGGAATTATTCGTCATAGGGGAATTATGTGCCGGCATCGGACAAAAAAAAAATGTTCCAGGTGCCTAATGCGATGGACATTATCCACTGATCCCTGTAAGCCGAGGAAATAATAAAAAAAAGGAACCGCTATGGGTTGGGTTGTCACCTGTGCAGCTTTACATTCGGAAATCCAACCGTGGGGCCCGAGTCTTCCTAAAATACAGGCCAACTCACCGAATTGAACAAACTTGTACATGTTTGAGTTATACTGATCGATGTCTTTTAACTTTTGGGCATAGTTAAGACATAATTATGCTCAGAAGGACCTTGCATGCCTACATGCCAAGACAACAAAAATATAGTGTCCTAACTCTGCCAAATGTATAAACGATATAGCTCATTCTTACACTTTACTGCAAAATTTGTTCTCTTCGGTGACAGCCTCACAGTAATTGTTGTTCCATTTATACCTCTTAGATTGATAGAATAACACGGCTAGAGATCTCAAACTGCCTCGGCTTTAATTTTTCCTGACTCCGAACAGCGAGACTGAGTGCAGGTGGTGTGTACTGAACATGTCGTTTTGGGGGTTGTTTAATTTTTTTTTTTTTTTTTGTGTGTTGATTACGAAAACATTATCTTGAAGATAGGCCCTAAATAAATGAAACAGCAAAAACAAAACAAAAAAACTTACGAAATAAAGTTCCTATTTTGTATGATAATACGATAAAATTAAAATATCGCAGGTCATCCCCTTGCCCCAATTCACACTCCGCACATTAAGGAAACGAAAAACATTACCTTGTTTTTAAGTTCTCCCCCTCTCTATCATATCATATTGAAAACAAAACATATACTTTGACAGCCGGTAAGGCAAATTAGAGTAAGGGACAGGAGCGAAATATTGTACGTGCTACGATTCATTTTATTTGTTTTTTCTTGTGAATCACTTTCATTTCCTCCCCTCCTTGGAGCCAAATTAGCTTCGGTTAATCTGGTTGAGACTACACCCTCATTTTGGCTGACAAATCTCTTTTTTTCTCTCTCTTTCTCTGCCTCTGTCTGTCTGTCTGTCTGTCTGTCTGTCTCCCTCCCTCCCTCTCTCTCTCTCTCTCTCTCTCTCTCTCTCTCTCTCTCTCTCTCACTTTCTCTGTCTTTGTGTCTATCTATATCTCTCTTCCTCAATCTCGGCCTCCCTACCCCTCTCTTTATCTCTCTTTCTCTCTTTTTATCTGTCTCAAATCCTGTAACTGTCTTCCTCTTTGTCCCAGGTCTCTCCCTTTCTCTATTAATTCCCCCTTTCATAATAATCACCATCGGAGACTGGACTGAAACAGGTTTCCTTTTTTTTTAAAACCAATGTGGCTGTATTATTGTGAACCATAATCTTGTCCTATAAGCTTCATTTGTTCCCACTGTGAAAATATTTACTATAATCAGCATCGTTTACTTTTATCGGGCGTTATATTTATTTAAAAGGTATAATTATTGATGGAAAGTAAAAAATTAAGTTATGCATATTGAATCCTTGGAGAAAGACATCAGTTTGTTGGTTACCAGCTCGTAGTCATTGGTAGATTCAGAACTAATCTTATCGCCGTTTAGTCAGCTTGGGGCCTCGCGTCAGAGAAGATTTTACACACCCAAACAAGAAACAGAAATGAGCTGTCAATGAAACGACATGTTCATAATAAGCTTTTTTGTTTTAAAAGAGAGCCAAATTAATGCTAGAAACGAACGCATCATTTTCCATGAAGTTCGAAATAACAAATCTGGCAAGTTTTGCCATCTCTGCTCCAGGTCTCTTCTGTAATTTATGATGTAAACTGTGTGTGCAAAGCTTGCTCACTCACACACACACACACACACACAAAAGATAAAGAAAGAAAGAAACTAACTAACGATTGTGATGATATCAGACTTTATTTCCTCAGTGGAAGGAGAGAGAGTAGCTATGATCAGGTTAACTGTCTTCGATTGGCTTATCGTCACTGATAACTCGCAAACATTACACCCCCCTACCCACCATTCCCCTCCTCCCTCGTCACCGTGGCTCTGTCCCTCCGTTCTTCTTATTTTATTACCTCTGCTTAGTTCTTTGTTCAGAATCCTGATTCACTAGAGGTGATTCTTTACCCAGAACATTATTTTAAATGGAAGTGCGGGTATTTGTATGTGTAGGGTGAGAGGGAGGGTGGGGGCGTCAGATTGGACTATTTCCAAAATTTAGCTAGAGAAAAGAGAGAGAGAGAGAGAGAGAGAGAGAGAGAGAGAGAGAGAGAGAGAGAGAGAGAGAGAGAGAGAGAGAGAGAGATCACAGTTAATAGTTATTCTGCAGACTAAACAGAAGAAAAATTATTGAGTGTTTGTAAGGTGATTAGGAAAAGAATATATTGCGTGAGATGAAGATAAAAGACAAGACAAGAAAAAAATAATATGAAAGGAAGAAGAAGGTGGATGGCACCGAATGGGATGAGCGAGAGAAACGTATTGAGACAAAAATCTAATGTTTTCAGAACTTAAAACAAAGTCTCTGGGTAGACACTGATAGACAAAAACTAACACGGGAAAACCTTGTGTAATCAGAAATCATTTCTTTCCTACAAGAGAGAGAGAGAGAGAGAGAGAGAGAGAGAGAGAGAGAGAGAGAGAGAGAGAGAGAGAGAGAGAGAGAGAGAGAGAGAGCGAAAAAGAGAGAGAGAGAGAAAGATAGAGAGAGAGAGAGAGAGAGAGAGAGAGAGAGAGAGAGAGAGAGATGTGGGGGAGTTTGAAACATAAGGGGCACAGATTTTTAAGCAAAACGAATATTTCTGGGTGGACACTGATAGGCAAAAACTTGCACAACAAAGTGTATGTAATAAGAAAACATCATCCCACATGATACAGAGATACAGACAGAGATAGATAGAGAGAGAGATAGATAGATAGAGAGAGAGAGAGAGAGAGAAACAGAGAGAGTTAAAAAAAATTAAAGGGGGAAAGAGGAAAAAGAAACGAAAGCAATGAGAGAAAACTGTGAAAATGAGATTGAGAGAGAGAGGGAGAGAAAGAGAGAGAGAGAGAGAGAGAGAGAGAGAGAGAGAGAGAGAGAAATAGGGAGAAAAACAATGAGAGAGTGAGAAGGAGAGAAAGAGAGGAGGAGGAACAACAGGAGAGAGAGAGAAAAAAACATTGAAATCTGAGAGATATTGCATCTGTCAGGAGGAATGGGGGTCATTTACTCAAACGTGCAAACGTTCCTCACCACAAGCAATCAGTTGAGTCTACCTGGAAGTCTCGGTGTTCAAGTGTTCAAGTGCTCACTCTGCTTGGAGAACTTTTCGCTATCAGTTTATCAGTGAGTTGGCACCCACCACGAAGTGCACCGGCGAATCGAAGCGAACTGATTGGCTCGGAAAGGCTAATGAATAGCAGTACGAAAAGAAATTCGGAGGTACTCGGGCTTAACAAAGGTTCTACGTAGCGGTCTTGATTCGTTTAAAGACTTATCGTTTGGCTTTGTACAGCCCGCGAAAGGCGTAAACTGTTAAGAGGTATGGCCGGTTAAATAGACTTTGTCTTAGGTTCCATTTCTATCCCCAACAATGTAACAATTTGACGAGCAGTTTATGTTCTGTGCAAAGTCAAAAAACAGTTTCGAAAACTATGTGAGAACTGTTTAATCTAAATAGATGTTGTATTAGTCACTTAGGTAATCGACATTTTAACAGAAAAAAATTATGTTCGTTGGCCGTCTTCCGGTTTTGTTTTTTGACGTATTTTTTTTTCTATTTTTATCGCTTGTTTGTTAGCTGTTTTGTTTATGTGAGTTTGGTATTTTTTCGGCAAATATGTATTTGGTTATTGGTAGTAAGATTTTTTCTTCCTTATCGACCTCTTATTCTCTTTCTGTTCCTTTCCTCTTTCTTATTATCTTCCTCTCTGTTTCTCTTTATCTCTCTCATTCTCTCTCTTCCTTCCCCCTCCAACGCCCCTCTTTCTCTCTTTCTTTGGTTCTCTGTGGGTTTTTTGTGTTGTTGTTGTTGTTGTTGTTATTGTTATTGTTGTTGTTGTTGTTGTTTTGTTTTGTTTTTTTTACTATTTCTAACCATAATCAAAATGCTCTACATATTTTTATTTAAAATTTTGTATGCTGTTAAGTAAGCTTCAAGATAAGAGCACACTAAGGTATAAGGGAAGCCGATATCTTTACCTTTTTTTTCCTCTCATCTCTCCGTCCTTTACCTTTCGTTTCAATCTCTCAATCTTTATGGCTCTGTTTCTATCTTTCTCGCCTTCTCTTTCACATCATTCATACCTATTTCACGCAGCGTATAAATATTTTAACATGTCTGCACCAACCATTAAGTTTCAAAGCTTTGCCAACAGCAGCTGTTCCAACTGCCCTTACTTTTTTTCAATACTCAGTTCTCAATTTCCGATGTTTTCCTTGAGAAACGGAAAAATCAACGCCTAGTCTCTCGGTAAAAACTACAAATCGTGAGACCGGGACGGTGAGGTTGGTGAAAATTTTGACTTAGAAGAAAAAAAAATAAGTTTCAAAAATATTTTCTCCGCGTCCCCTGAAGCGGATCTTTGCTACACAGCAGCTGTGACACGAATCCTCCTCCTCCTCTTTCAGCCATTAACTGTGCTCTTTCACGTTCCCCGCTTTAATATTCTCCCTCACGCTCCTTTTTTTTTCCTCCCTTCCGCCTCCACAACGTACCCATCTCTAACATCATTATTTTCCCTTGGCGCACTTTCTTCTAACACTCTCTCAGTCTCTCTCTCTCTCGGTCTCTCTCTCTCTCTCTCTCTCTCTCTCTCTCTCTCTCTCTCTCTCTCTGTCTCTCTCTCTGTCTCTCTCTCTGTCTCTGTCTCTCTGTCTCTCTCTCTCTCGCTCTCTCATGATGCGGATATCCTGTTTTTTCCCCTCATCCTGCCGTTTGTATTTCTTTCTTTCTTTGATTTGACCAGGCAACTAAAACATGTTCAAACAGACGCTCTACCAGAGTGCTGTGCTCGTACTGCCTTCTTACACACAGACAGCAGACGCACACACACATGCACATAGAAAGGCGCGCTCTTTTGGCACTATGAAGAACGTTTAATGTTTAATTCGGTTATTAGCAACATTGGATGATTGACATTTTCAAAAACACGGGCTCTGCAAAGTCAATGAGCCATTCACTTCAATGAGTGATATTTTGTTTTTCATTCCAGTCTTTACCTACCACTTTTACGTAAAAGCTCGAATAATGACTTACTTAGCGAAATGTTGGGAAATGATTTGGTGATTTGCTTGAACTGCTTGGTACCGAGAATAAAACTAATCAACTGGTTGACCCTATGCGTCAGGACTGTGGCTGTAAGCTTAATATGTCTGCGCTGAGATCCACAGGAATCCGAGGGTCAGGGTTCGAGTCCCGCTGCTGTCAAACGGCTTGGTCTAGAAACTCACCTTTTCAGACGTGCTCTGCCTGACGGAAACTTATTTGACCTTCAACAAGACCTGAAATCATCCCGAAGCGACCATGCGACATCAGAGAGTCGGAAAAGCTGCAGTCCAGCCAGACTATACCCAACCTCTGGTAAACTTACTGTTTTCCTCATCAGGGCCTGTTTACTGTTCCAGGCAGCTTAAATCACTGCTAGCTGTGTAGTGTCGTGGTGTAGCAAGAGGTCTGACGGTATCGAGCAGTGTTGAATGTTGTATTGTTTTAGCATGGATGGGGGAGTTACCATGGTGTTTGAGGAAATGATGGGGCGAGGTGATTAACGGTGCTTATCTTATATTGGACCTTTGAAATACTCAGTAATAATTGTGATAGTGTGAGTGTGGAATTTAGAAATGAAGGTTAGAGGTTGTTGGGGGCGAAAAAGAGAGAGGTAGAAAGAGAGAGAGAGAGGGGGAGAGACAGACAGACAGACTGGCAGACCGACAAACAGAGACAGAGAGAAAGAAAGAAAGAAAGAGAGAGAGAGAGAGAGAGAGAGAGAGAGAGAGAGAGAGAGAGAGAGAGAGAGAGAGAGAGAGAGAAGCATGCAGAAAATGTGACAATGAGAAAAAGAGGCACACAAAGAGACAGACAGGAGGGACAGAGGGCACAGAGACAGACAAAGACGCAGCTCGAGATAGAGAGATAGAAAGAGAAAGATAGAAAAAGAAAGGGCGAGAGAGATAAAAAGATAGATAGAGAGACAGAGACAGAGAGAGACTGAGAGAGACAGAGAGGGGCATAGAGAGAGACACACACACATACACACAGACAGACAGACAGATAGACAGAGAAAGACATAGAGATAGATAGACAGAGAGAAAGAGGCCGGAAGGAAATTTCAGAATGAAAGGCTGAGAAAAAGTACATAAATTCTATGAAGGTCAGGAAATGAAAGAAAAAACAAAAACTTTCAAAAGTCCTAACAGAGCTGCAGCAGAATGATGACAACAGTCACCTCTCCGTCCTGTCTGACTGCGTTGAGGTGACTTCATCACAATGACTACTCCAAGCAACGACGCTGTTGTGTGTGAGTTCGTGTGCGTGAGCGAGTGAAAGCGCGGTCTGCCAGGCAGAAATGCGCGTGTTCTGTATGTTTCCTGGTGAAGAGCGAGTCAGATGAGGAACTCCCCA
>JAWDGP010006374.1:110000-127500 GCA_033675545.1 Elysia crispata | reverse complement strand
TAACTCGCTATGTCTAGTTGAGGTTTGTTGGTATGGTTGTCTAGGAGTTGAAATCTTCAAGAAACAGACGGACTATATCATTCATCGAGATAACTTGTGATGCATTCCCCTTCTCTCCTTTTCTATTTCGACCCCAAATATCATCATTATCTCAAACATTACCATCACTATCCTCTCTTTCGACCTCAAATACATCACTTTCACCAACATTACCATCACTATCCTCTCTTTCGACCCCAAATATCATCATTATCACCAACATTACCATCACTATCCTCTCTTTCGACCCCAAATATCATCATTATCTCAAACATTACCATCACTATCCTCTCTTTCGACCCCAAATATCATCATTATCTCAAACATTACCATCACTATCCTCTCTTTCGACCCCAAATATCATCATTATCTCAAACATTACCATCACTATCCTCTCTTTCGACCTCAAATACATCACTTTCACCAACATTACCATCACTATCCTCTCTTTCGACCCAAATATCATCATTATTACCAACATTACCACCACTATCCTCTCTTTCGACCCCAAATATCATCATTATCTCAAACATTACCATCACTATCCTCTCTTTCGACCCCAAATATCATCATTATTACCAACATTACCACCACTTTCCTCTCTTTCGACCCCAAATATCATCACTTTCACCAACATTACCATCACTATCTTTGTCTTCACCACCGTCATCGTCCTCTTCCTTATGCCTGCAACAGACACTCTTATCTGGTGCTCTGACATATTTAATGAACAGAGAAACGTGTGGGGGGAATTTTGAATCAGAGCGGGGATTAAACTGAGCTTGTAGACTTGAGAAACTCAAAGTCCACAGACGCTGTGGACAGTTAAGTTGGCGATAGATGTATCGATGTATTGTCTCATACAGCCCGCACATTAGCATCTTCAGCTGCAATTAACATTCTCCAATCAGATTTAAGAGCCAAGTTTTCGACCTAATACAGAAAGAGCTTGAGAGTTAAGTAAACCTCAAAGTCTATATAAGCTGTGAACAGTCATGTTGGCGATTAATATGCTGTTGATTTATCAGATACAGCCCATACACTAGCATGTTCAGCTGCAACTAACATTGTCCAATAATTTAAGAGCCAACTTTTCGACCTTATACAGAAAGAGCTTGAGATTTAAGTAAACCTCAAAGTCCATATAAGCTGTGGGCAGACTGAGTCATGTTGGCGATTGATGTACCATTGATTTGTCAGATACAGCCCATACACTAGCATGTTCAGCTGAAAAAAACATTCCCCAATAAGACTAACTTGTTCATAAGCTATCTAAGGGCGAGCTTGAATTATCTATGCGACCGCTGCGGCCCCCTATATTCCAGGACGAGGAGTAGGAGCAGCTTAAATAGCATAAGTAATGCAAGGTGTTCTACATCATTTCTGTTGTCTAGACCTAACTTTGCATGTTCTCTACAGACAGCAGTTGTTAGATTTATTCTACCAGATTACACGGCACTATTTACAGGGTCCACCGAAGCGACATATCACTACGCGCGGACCATCAACCTCTGCATCGTTTAACTCGGGAGCGGAGTACGTGACGTTAGAGGGTTCAGTAGGTAAAACTTTAGATGTGATAATGAGACAAAAATAGGTTTGAATCTCATCGGATAACTTCTTGGCAACAGTTTTTCCTCTGACCTTAGAATGACTTGTTGATCTCTGATAGAGGAAATATCACCACCAAAATATCAATGTCGTAAGATTACGCCCAGGATTTGAGACTGAATCTTTGATAAAGGGATATTGTCAGGTCACTGTGTGTCTCCAGTTTTTTTGTTTTTTGTTTGCCTCTATGACACTATGATTCGTTGAACTCTGGCAGTCAAATGGCAGCCACTTGGAACGCATCAAAATGTTTGATCGCAGTTAGGAAAACGGTTCTCCACAAGCTGTCTCCAATGTTAGCTTTTCTTTTCTTTTTTTCGTAGATGCTCATCTTGCGAACATGTAACTAAAATTTAACGCCTGTCAAACATGACCTGCTCGCAACGAATTCAACCCTCGCCAAACAGTTTAAGATTTTAGATTGTACCTTATTGTACACAGAAGATAATGCAAAATTAAAAAACAAGCTGTGGCTCTGTTGTGACTAATCCACCGCAGTTTATCTGTAAACCGCATGCTTGGAAACGAAACAGTTATAGAGTGTTCGATACCAAAATAATGAACACTTACAATAAAGAATCAAACACTTCACCTCCCCTTACGAAATCGTGAAATTATTTTGAGTGAATAGCCCTAAGGGTAAGCCCTATATATCAGCGCCCTGTTATGTCCTTATCTTAGAAGCAGCCTGGCTGTTAAGTGCCACTTGAGGTTTGACACTTGGGTTATCCTTCTTTACTGTCTAGAGTTATCTTTCGTTACTGTTTAGATTTATACTTCTCCACTGTAGGTCTCTCGTGAAGTGAGTCATCACCGGGACTTTAGCTGTGGACCCTCCTAGAGAAATGGGATTTTTAATAAATTTATCTCCTCGCAGACTCGCACCTTATTTTATTGAAATTTTCATTTTCTTACTAGTTCCATCACATTCTCAGCAACAGTTCGTGTTATTTACTTAAATCTCTCTGTTCTCTGTTGCTCTTTTTGATTACTCTGTATTCTTTTAAGAATCTTTCAAAAGGGGAAAAAATAGCCTTTGCGTAAACCTTGTGACGGTGAAAATTTAAAATTGGAAGGTTAAACCTGTAGGAATCATTCTTTCTCTAGACATTTTTTCCTTTATCTGTCTGTCTGGGTGTCTGTCTCTCTGCCTCTGTCTGTCTGTCCGTCTGTCTATCTGTCTGTCTGTCTGTCTGTCTGTCTGTCTGTCTGTCTGTCTCTCTCTCTCTCTCTCTCTCTCTCTCTCTCTCTCTCTCTCTCTCTCTCTCTCTCTCTCTCTCTCTATCTATCTATCTATCTATCTATCTATCTATCTATCTATGTCTGATTATTTTTTTCATGTCTCAGTCTTCCATCGCTGTATCTTTCGCGCTCTCTCTCTCTCTCTCTCTCTCTCTCTCTCTCTCTCTCTCTCTCTCTCTCTCTCTCTCTCTCTCTCTCTCATTCTAATCGCCATCCAACTCACCTACCATTGAATTCAATGAAAGTTAGAATTTCTATCAGACCAAACCTAAGTTTACACTACGTCTTAAACCGACAATATTTACTTCGTTCAAATTCGAGAAATATTATGGGGACAAGTGTCAAGGTCGTCGGCCGACTGTAACACCTCATCTGCCTGACATTGTAAAGTTTTCTCGAGAACAAGATTAAATAACCGACACTCATCCCCATTTCTCACCACACTTTCTTCCACATTATCAAATTCGCTTAGATACCTTCTTTCTCTCTCTCTCTCTCTCTCTCTCTCTCTCTCTCTCTCTCTCTCTCTCTCTCTCTCTCTCTCTCTCTTCATGAGTTTTCTCCTAGAGTAGGGGTCTACCAATCCGCGACTCCGGAACGGCATGCGGCTCTCTCTCTCATTCTCTCTCTCTCTCTCTCTCTCTCTCTCTCTCTCTCTCTCTCTCTCTCTCTCTCTCTCTCTATCTGTCTGTCTGTCTGTCTGTCTGTCTGTCTGTCTGTCTGTCTGTCTGTCTGTCTCTCTCTCTCTCTCTCTCTCTCTCTCTCTCTCTCTCTCTCTCTCTCTCTCTCTCTTGCGGCTCCCTGTGGCTTTTGAAAATGATTAATGTGTATCTAATTTAAATGTTTTTTTATTTCGGTTCATTCGTTTTTTTGAAATTTAATTTAATTCTTAATTTGACGGCTAGGGTGTTCTTGTAACATCTAAGTAAAATGTGTTTAAAAAATTGTCGCTTTTAAGATATGCAGTGTTATTTCATTTAAAATATCTAAAGGGTTTTGTGGCTTTTTTTACAGTCGGAAAAGTGTCAAAATGGCTCTTTGGGTGGTAAAGGCTGCCGACCCCTGACCTAGAGTATCTCTCTGCAGGAAATATAAACCAATGTAGAACTTTACCCCTAGATAGCTCAGTTGTTAGAGCACTGAGCTGACATTACGGAGGTCCGCGGTTCGAATCCTGGCTTGGGTTGTTTGTTGGTGGGATCAGATTTCATCTAATTCTATTCATCCTTGCCCTAGGGTTGACGAGAGCCTAACAAGCTTTCTGGCAGATTCTGTGATTGGAGAGGTTACATCGACATTTCACTTAGTCGCTGCCTTTAGGGCTAAAAATAAGCAGTGGATTCATTACGCTACGCTCTGATTGCGGCCCCAAAAGGCTAATCGCATGGAGAGGCTGAAGGATGCCTTGATTTGGGGTGGTCATGTGGCTGAATAATTGGATCTGGGGTGGTCATGAGGCTGGGTGACTGAATCTGGGGTGGTCATGTGGCTGGATAGTTGGATCTAGAGTGGTAATGCGACTGGATGTAGATCTGGGTGGTCATGTGGCTGGATAGTTGGATCTAGAGTGGTAATGCGACTGAATGTAGATCTGGGTGGTCATGTGGCTGGATAGTTGGATATGGGGTAGCCATGAGGCCTGGTGGCTAGATCTGGATGGTCATGTGATTAGATAGTTAGATCTGGGATGGTCATGTGGCTGGGTGGCTAGATCTAGGATTTTCATGTTGCTGGTTGGCTGTATATCTGCGGCGGTCATGTGGCTGGGTGACTAGATCTAGGATTTTCATGTTGCTGGTTGGCTGTATATCTGCGGTGGTCATGTGGCTGGGTGGCTAGATCTAGGATTTTCATGTTGCTGGTTGGCTGTATATCTGCGGTGGTCATGTGGCTGGGTGGCTAGATCTAGGATTTTCATGTTGCTGGTTGGCTGTATATCTGCGGTGGTCATGTGGCTGGGTGGCTAGATCTAGGATTTTCATGTTGCTGGTTGGCTATATATCTGCGGTGGTCATGTGGCTGGGTGGCTAGATCTGGGATTTTCATGTTGCTGGTTGGCTGTATATCTGCGGTGGTCATGTGGCTGGGTGGCTAGATATGGGATGATCATGCGACATGTTGGCTAGATCTGGGATGATCATGTGGCTGGGTGGCCAGATCTGGGATGTTCATGTTGCTGGTTGGTTGTATATCTACGGTGGTCATGTGGCTGGGTGGCTAGATATGGAGTGGTCATGCAACAGGCTGGCTAGATCTGGGGTAGTCATGTGGCTGGATGGCTAAATCTCGGCTGGTCATTGGGCTGGATGCCTAGATTTGAAGTGGTGATGTGGCTTGACTATGTGGCTATATATGGAATGGTCATCTGGCTGGATGGCTGGATCTGGGTGACCATGTGGCAGGGCGGCAGGATCTAGGGTGGTATTGTGACTTGTTGGCTAGGTCTGGGGTGACCATGTGGCAGGGTGTTAAGTTAGGAGTGGCCGTGAGGCTGTACGCATGGACCAGGAATGCTCAAGTGGCTTGACTATGTGGCTAGATGTGGGATAGTCATCTGGCTGGATGGCTGGATCTAGTTTGGTATTGTGGCTGGATCTGAGGCGGCCATATGCCTTGGCTGTGTGGCTGGATCTGGAATGGTCGTGTGGCTGTATTTGGAGTGGTCAGTTGGAGAGATAGCCATATGCTAGAGTGCACCCAATTGCTCTAGAATATTCCACCTCAGATTCAACTAACGCGGTGGTATTTGAATAAGTTTAAAGCATCGTCTGCTTCCTATCTGTAAGTAGAGAAGAAAGCGAATTTTTGTTGTGTCATCGTTACAGCATGGTTTTATCTGACGGAGACTGATTTCTTGTGCTATCAAAGAGTTAGCAACAAGGATTTTACCTGTCCAATAAATTGATATATATAATAAAAATAAAAATTCTATTAATCTATTTTGTGAAGAGACGGTCGATAACGAACCAACGAATCAATGAGACATGAAACATTAAACCGACCAGCGAGCCATTCAAGCAACCATATCCACCACATTTACCAATTAAGTATTCTATTGATCAATCAATGGAAACAATCAATCAATCACTCAATTAACCAATCAATTATATTTATAAGCTGTCATTTGAGCTATCATGTCGTCATCGGAGAAAGAGTCTAGGGTTCAGTCTTTGCAGCCACGCCGCGATCAGCACGATGAAGATTTGTTTAATTTAGAAAGTCCAGATGACAGTTTATCACCTAAACCAATCAGATGGTTTATCTATCAATGATGATGCAAGTCATGTAACATTTAGAGGCTTTATACACAGCTGGTTACTCATAAACGAGAGAGAGAGAGAGAGAGAGAGAGAGAGAGAGAGAGAGAGAGAGAGAGAGAGAGAGAGAGAGAGAGAGAGAGAGAGAGAGAGAGAGAGAGAGAAACAGACAGAGAGACAGACAGACAGACAGATAGAGACAGAGACTCACAGAGAGAGAGAGAGAGAGAGAGAGACAGACAGACAGACAGACAGAGACAGACAGATAGAGACAGATACACAGAGAGAGACACACACAGACAGACAGACAGACAGACAAAGACAGATAGAGACAGAGAGAAAGTTAGAGAGAGAGAGACAGAGAGACAGACACAAGCAGACAGAGACAGACAGAGAGAAAGCAAGATGCCAACTGGTGATATTATCATAATTATATTTATACCCTGATCTGCGTTCCTCTACAGTTGCCGCATCTTGTAGAACCTTAAAAAATATCTAATGAGATAAGTTTTAGAACGTCCTCTCTGAGCGGTCTACACTGGTAGATCTTCTAAAGAAGCAGGTACAGCAAAATATTATTCATTATGATTGTTTGTTTGGACGAAGCATCAGGGAAGACTAGCCTAGAGCATGCGGTGCGTGGGAATGATGGGCTAAATAAGAGACTTTCAAGGGTGTTCTGTGTTTATATCATGTTCCTTTGGGAGGTAAAGATTCAACATCCTGGTCATGTTTACGTGTTTGTCTGTCTTTGTGGAGGAAAAAGGAGGCTATTGGCACAAGGTGTAAAGGTAGATTGTTTTCGATGCCGACATTGTTTACGTCATTTCTCTCGAACGAACATATAGCCTTGAGAAGAGTATGCTACGTTAAATAACAAGGTCATTCTGTCTGCAATGCTTTAGACCCTACGGTTATCGTAACCTTTATAACTAAATTTAAAGAATATCATTTGCGCTGCAAACCATGTTTCAATCATGAGACTTTATCGAAGAGTTGGAGGGATAAAGGCTCCCCCTCCCCCCCCCCTCCCCCACGATTATATAATGAGTTAAAGAGTTTTCCATAGAATTCCAATCATGTTTGACCAATGGACGTTGAGTGGATCGTAGTTAAATACCTATACAGTACAGCTTGTTAACATATTGATACTTAACAGCACAAGCTTTATCTGCATTGCTTATTATGTTTCTCCAGTTACCTTCTCTTGATTCTCCGTCTCTCTCTCTCTCTCTCTCTCTCTCTCTCTCTCTCTCTCTCTCTCTCTCTCTCTCTCTCTCTCTTTCTCTCTCTCTCTTGTAGAATGCCTCCTTTTGTCTTTCTATTATTAGTCTCCCTATTCCTTCAATCTCTCTATCTATCTATGTATTTATGCGTGTATGTACGTTTGTATAAATGTATGTTAATATTTATGTATATATTTATGTATCTAGGTTACGATGTATCTGTTATCTTTTTACCTATCTATCTTTATTGAGTGTGTAATAACACACACACGCACACGTTTTTTTTATACGCATGATTGAAAAAAAATACATTTTCGCCAACGAAAGGTTCTGCAACTTTTCTAAACACAGATTTTGTCTATCTATCATGTATTTATTTTCTTTTTTCCCATTGATGCAGTCAGCTACTAAAAACAAAGATGGCGGACGATGAAGAGTTCGACTTCTTCAAGCCCCATCCTAACCCCAAGCCTCGGGTCAAAACGTCCTTCTTCGAGGTCGTGCCAGACGCGTTTGATGACAAGAGTTTGAACTTCACCGGAGATCACCGAAGAACGCCGAGAAAGGTAAATTAATTAATCTCTTTATTTGCTTCATTGCTTGGTTATGTTAACATTTATCGAAGCGATTTGCAACTGATTTTAGGTAAAGGAAAGATTTGGTTTTTCGATAAGGGCAAAAGTGCATTAACCAACAAGGAGTAAAGAGGGAAACGTCGAGAGATCTATTTACCTTTCTATTCTTTCTATTTCAATGAGTCATCTTACCAGTAGCACAAGACTACCTTTATCTCACGATCTTAAGGGTCCTCCTGAACGGGAAGTTTTCGTGCCGATATTCTTCATAAGTTTCATTTTGTGCTTCAATTATAGACTTCTCCTACATGTGTCCTTTTCTCTTGTTGAAACACAATGATTTGTTGACAGCCCATTGTCAATTAATCGAAACTGAATCAAAATTAATAATAATAATAGTAATAAAGATAATAACAGTAGTAGTAGTAATAATAATAATAATAGTAATAATGATAATAACAGTAGTAGTAGTAGTAGTAGTAATAATAATAATAATAATAATAATAATAATAATAATAATAATAATAATAATAATAATAATAACAACAACAACCACGACAACATCAGCAGAGCAGCAGCAGCAACAAGAGTGATAGTGGATAAAACAGCTGCACCAATCACAAAGAATAACAATAACATATCTCTCTCCCTCTCTCTCTCTCTCTCTCTCTCTCTCTCTCTCTCTCTCTCTCTCTCTCTCTCTCTCTCTCTTTAATCTTCAAATGTTGACCTAGATGGTTGAGAATGGCAAAATTTTCTAATATTTTATTGATGCAATCAATATAAAATCCCACCTTATCTTGACAAGAATGAAACATTCGATGTATAGAGAGTAACATGTTAAAAAAAGGACATGATTCAGGTCTAAACGATAATGCTATCGGATCATTGAGAACACAAATCTCCAAGAGTCGGAGTTTTAGCTATCCTCGGCGACCTAGGTCCCCCTCACTTCGCTGGGCTGTCTCCGAGCAATGACTCATTCTCACGAGTACGCAACCCATTCAAGTAGGCCGATCTCCTAAAATTAATTCTAGACATTGTTCTATGAATCCTAATCTTAGAGTCGAGGTAGTCGTGTGGTTTGCAACTGTGTGGTTGCCCTCGAACTCCACAGCGCTGGAATTTCATGATAGAAGTCGAGTGATATTGTTGCCGTAGGAGGAAGAGTTTGTGATCCCTCCTAGCTGAGTTTGAAGATCCTCAAATCTGTATAATGGATTAACTAACACAATATCTTCGAACCCCTTTTTTTTTAAAAAAAGAATCTGAGAGAAACAATAGGGTAAGTTCAATACTACAGTAGGCCTACACAGTTTTCTTAACAACATTCTAAAGTGAAAAAAAGAAAGAAAAACACAGTTTGGCAAGGTATCGTTATGAAATGCCAGACGCCAGCATTTGCTGGAATGCGTTTTGTCATGAATGTCTTCAGTGTTCTAGAGAAACATTTTTGACACAGGTAGATAGACAAGATGCATTTTTTCCCCCGATATCCGCACCTGTAGTAGTTTTTGCTATTGTTATCATTGTGGGTTTGGGCAGAGTCCCTGTAAGATCAAGAAATAGTGGGAGATTCCGGTTTTATAAAGAAAACAATATAGATAAATGAATAGATAGTTTCAAAAATAAAGTAAATGAGCAGGCTGAGAGGTCCATAGGAACGATATTTACACTGAATATGACTTTAATCTACCGCTAACGTACATCTCCGCCTCAAGCTGGTAACCAGTGATGTATGTATCGCTAGAGGTAAAATCGTTGAAATGCTCTTCCGATGAATCCCAACGACGGGTTCAACTTCGATATTCTTACTCTGGGCTTCCGCTTTTTTTCCGAATTTGGAACATAAATGTGGGTACATATGTAGATCAATATATAGAGTGATAGATACGTAATTATTGGATTGGTAAAAAGACTAATTCACTGCACAAAAAAGTAATCAGACAGGCAGGCCGACAGTTAGGCAGATGGATAGATATAGGAGATAGATAGATAGATGGATAGATAGATGATGGGCTGCCCAGAAATTTAAATAATTATTTTTTTTTAATTTTGCATTTTTTGTTTAATTCATACTTAAAAACTGCTAAGTTCTAGCACTGAAGGAAAAATGTGGAACCTTGATCCACTTAACTGATTTCAGAACATGATGTACCGGGTATCAATACAGTTCGTCTCCAGAGGGTTTTTTTAATTCATTGAGTGGAGTTCTGTATACAGCAGATGGACATATTAAATCATCTTACAGTGACCTGTTTTACGGGGGCAGCTTTAACAAATATTTAGGTCTAACTGTCGAGTGAACCTTCACACTGACCATTCAATAGCGATAATTATAGTCAACCCTCTAGCAGGTAAAAGAGAAACAGGAAAAGGTAAGAAAGCTGGTTAACTTCGCCGTACAAATTGTTTTGTGTAAATGCGAGAGATGTGTTGGCCGTAGAGAGAGAGAGAGACAGAGAGAAAGAGAGAGAGAGAGAGAGAGAGAGAGACAGAGACAGAGACAGAGACAGAGACAGAGACAGAGAGACAGACAGAGAGACAAACAGACAGTCAGAGGCACAGAGAGAGAGATATATATATATATAGATAGATAGATAGATAGATAGAGAGAGAGAGAGAGAGAGAGAGAGAGAGAGAGAGAGAGAGAGAGAGAGAGAGAGAGAGAGAGAGAGAGAGAGAGAGAGAGAGAGAGAGAGAGGAGGGTAAGTATGAGGAGAAAAATAGATCACGCTCAAGGAAACTTGACCTTTTACCTCACGCTTGTCACTAAATGGTAGAGCAAATCTTAGTTACTTTGTTTAATTAATTAGAAAAGTAAGGCAGGACAAGGCAGGGCAGCGACTCTTGCAAGTCTTAAGTTCAGATACCAGATAGTCTTTCTGACATAAGTGCGTTCCACAAAGGTTTGGTAACTCTTTCTTCTACACCAATTTTGTAAAAATGTTTCGGAGTGTTTGTATTAGCTTCTTTTACAGGACCAGTGCATGAGTAAGTCAATAGCCAATATAATATTCATTGTTAGTTTTCTTGAAGTGCCCTAGATCAGTGACAAGCTGTCGGCTTCGGGTCATAAGGTTAGGATTAGAATCCGCATTGGGCTCGATGTTGACATTAATCACAAGTAGAAGATCTTGATATGTATATATTTTCTCACTTCACTCAGATGCAATATGAAATAACGGCTAACGTAGATAGGCAGACAGATTTCTTGTCATTTTAATATGCAAGGTGATGCGCCTTTTTTAGGGCTGCCTCTGGGTGGGTTAATAACGGAAACACCTCCATGTAAAGCGCGATGTGCATTTATAAATAGAGGATTCAGCGCTGTATAACTATAGCAGCTGAGTCACAGTTTCAAGATTACAACTTGAATTGCTGTACTCATATTCAAAGCGTGTGAGAGTGTATACAAAGCCGTTAGATCCTCATAGTTCTTTCTCGCATATCACTTTTATGACAATTCTACTGTTGGTTCGCATAGTATTCTACCTACAGGTGTTAAAGGAGGGCACTTGCAAGTTATGCTTTAGTCGATTGCATTAATACTGGTTGGAAGGTTGGGGGTGGGGTGGGGAGGGGGTGCGTGGCATGCTGTGAGCACGTCCAATACTGAATAATCGTGATCGCTTGTCGATGTTAATGGTGACAGCTGATGGTCTGCACGACCGAGACAACACGCGAAAGTATTGAGTGTGTAATCATTTAATGGCTAATATCAGTGTATTAGGTCTATAACACGGGTCCAGAAACCTTATGCATAAATTAGCGAGTGTGTAAGTAAGCCTTCTGGAGAGGCTTTTTATCAAATCAACAATTCAACATTTTTTGTGATCGTCAGGCCTCTCCGATTGCTGGAACATCACAACACACAGGTATTAGTCCCAACATCAAGGTAAATGTAGCTTAGATCTTTGTAGCTTCATGGTGTGTAGCATTAGCTACAGCTTCTCTGTGCGTAGCTACTTTCATTTCTCAACCGTGCAAGGAGCACTTTCAGTGGTCTGATGATCATTGATTACCATAACTATCGACCCAAATCGTTTCAATGTCAGGTGTCTTCATTAGAATAATTAATAGTATTAACATCTCACCGATAAAAAGGTAGAGTTAGAGAGACTCAGGTCGTACTCTTTGCTGCTCTCTTCGTTGAGAGATGGGGGAAGTCACCCACGACGTTAGAATTGGGGAAAGTGGTATTGGAGTGGGGGAGGGGCTCGGAAGAATGAACCAAATGGTGCAATAATTGACCTAAGGTCACCGCTGATCAGGGACAAAGGCTTGTTGAATATGTAATTATAATCAGTCCATCATGATGGGAGAAAGAAGTCTGTGTTATGAAAGATAAAAAGTTATTATAGTTTCACATAGTAAAAGATCAGTATATTGTTAGAATGAATTTATTTCGAAAACACTGAAACCGCATCAGGTTAGGTTAATGTTCCCCACGCCTCAGGAACTCTTGGTTTCACGCGAAATTCTTTCAAATTTTATTTTTTTGTTCTTTTTAGCGATTACTTCTAAAGCGCAGAAGCAAATTTTGGCGGTAGTTGTGAAAGATGTTACGCACTGGTGCTACAAAAGATAACATAGCAAACTATTTTTCGTTTCCATGAATAAATTATCCCACAGTTTCCCCGCAGGACTTTGCAAGAATGTGAGTCATACCATGGTTCTCTCACAGCGCTTTACAAGAGAGTGTATCATCCCATAGTTCTTTCACAACGCTTTGCAAAAATGTGCACCTTATCATATACCATGCATAAATCTCCCATATATATTTTCAAGAATGTGTACCATACCTTATACCATAGTTATCTCAAAGCGCTTTGCAAGAATGTGTACCATATCATATACCATAGTTATCTCAAATCGCTTTGCAATGTGTACCATACCATATACGATAGTTACCTCAAAGCGCTTTGCAAGTATGTGTACCATACCATATACCATAGTTATCTCAAAGCGCTTTGCAAGAATGTGTACCATACCATATACCATAGTTATCTCAAAGCGCTTTGTGTACCACACTATCGTTCTCTCACAGAGCTTTGCAAGAATGTGCACCATACCATATACCATTTTTGTCTTATAGCGCTTTTTAAGAAGTTGTACCATACCACAGGGCTTTGTAAGAATATGTACGGGAACACGCATCCTTATTCTTTATTCTTTCATCTGATCATCATAAACACTGAGGCCGGCTTATATTCGGTTTTTGAATCCTAATCTCCAGGTCGCGCCAGAACAGCAAGAACCAGAACCGCAACCAGAACCAGAACCAGAAAAGGAACCGGAAGAGGCCAAACTCTCTACTTCCGCTGCAGCCGCCGCCATGTCAGGAACGGGCGTCCAAGAGACCATGTTCTCACATGATGTGTGTATGACGTCAGCAGAACCGTGGTCGCCAGGTGATAGGGTGAGTAGGACTTTCTTCATCATCTCAGCCGTCTAAGTTATTGCAAAGGGAGAAAACTTCCTGGTTTTAAAATTAAAGTTGAAAAAAAATGGGAAGGATTTCTACAGAACCCAATAGGAAATAAGAAAATATTAGTCATGACTGAAATAGGGGATTTGGACCAGTATTAAAGATAGCAATAGATGAAAAATCACCAAAGCTTTTCTTTGGTGATTCACAGTTTCGCACAGAATGAAAAAATAAGGAAAAAAAAAAAAAAACAAAACGGAGAGGCATGACTGTGTATTACTTCATTTTTCATAAAAATTGAGCCTTCCCACCGCTTTCACATTACGTGAACTATCTCTGAAATTGATATCTTTGTATGTTAAAAAATCATTTAATGTGGTAAAAATCATGTCAAAGTTCTTTTGCCGATTAAATTTTTTTTATATATATAATTAGCCACTCACTAAATCATTACACAAATTTCAGAAAGACCATTCCAGGGCTTTGTAGTTAGAGGATTAGGAGATCTTATTACTCTTTGTCTCGACAGCAACCTTGTAGGAGCACTTAAGGCTTACTCAAAATGACTGTTTGATAAATCATTAAATGGGCTATATGGTCACGCTCATTCGATAAGTGTCTAACTCAATTTTTGGCAATTTTTTGTTAATACAAATTTTGTATACAACATGTTGATTCCTTCATTTTGCTTGAACCTCAATAGGTTATGGTTACTAAATATCCGAATAATATCAAATAATATCACTAACAATACTTGTTTTATAGTGGAAAAAAATTTTTGCATAACATAAAACAAGTAAAAATGAGTTGGCTATATATCGAATGAGGCTGACGATATTAGACTAATATGATAGAATAAAGCTTACAAGCTATGGGATTTAATCACTATAATCTTCTTGTGATTGTCTATCTCACAAGTTTAGGTTACTTCTCAAACATGCTGAAACCCCTATACGCTAAACTTCGCCACATGGTTTCTGAAAAATGAAGGGACTTCGTAATACTCGGGAATGCTCTAAAAAGCTATTCGAAAATTCCACCACTCCAGACCAGGTTCGGAAGTTATAAAAACATATTACCTAGCAGCATGCTGTTTCTACCCCTTTTCCTTCTATTTTTTCTTTTCTTTTTCGTTTTCTTTTTCTTTTTTTTTATTATTATTTACTTACTCATCTCCATGCTTTTCTACTCAGCAGATGTTGGTCGGGACATGTGTTTTCTTTTCATCTCTATCTCCAAATTTCTCTTTCTCTCTCTCTCTATCTCTCTCTCTCTCTCTCTCTCTCTCTCTCTCTCTCTCTCTCTCTCTCTCTTTCTTTCTCCCTCTCTGTCTTTCCTATCTCTCTATCCTAGTTCTTCTTCTCTCTGGACTATCTCTCATTTCTTGGCCTGATCAAGCTCTCTCTCTTTCTCTCTCTCTCTCTCTCTCTCTCTCTCTCTCTCTCTCTCTCTCTTTCCATCTGTCTTCATCCCCACTCTCTCTCTCTCTCTCTCTCTCTCTCTCTCTCTCTCTCTCTCTCTCTCTCTCTCTCTTTGTCTCTGTCTGTCTGTCCGTCTGTCACTGTCTGTCTGTCTGTTTGTCTGTCTCTCTCTCTCCCCCTCTCTCTCTTACTCTCTCTCTCTCTTTCATTTGTATTTGTGCAAATTTATATATATATATATGTATGTATATATATGTATATATATATATATGTATGTACGTGTACGTGTTCATGTATGTACGTATTTATTCTCATAATAATGTATGTATGGTTTAATCTATATATGCATGTATAGCCGTATGTGTTTACCTATATAAACATGTATCCTCTATTTCACTCACTTCATCGACTGCACTTTACATTTTGTTGCTCTTTCTCCAGTTTCCAATTGTGTTTGCCTCCTGAGTGCGTTGAAGCAACCCATTGTTTTCTTACTCTTCCCCCTCCTTTTTTTTATTCGGCAGGTATAGAAGTATGCAAACCTGCTTCAGTTGGATGTTGATTTGCTCGTGTATGTGTGTGTGTGTGTTTTATATGTGTGAGTCGCGGGATAGGGTAAAAAAGGGTGTGGAGTGGGGTGAAGTTTGGGGTGTCGTGATCTCCTCAAAGAATTTCTTTGTTGTTTCTCTTGCAATTCTTAATATCAATATCAGTCTATCCTCGACGCTTCTGTTGGCATTTCTCTGCTATTGTCTCAATCACGTGTATGACGTTTAACATCTACACTTCATCTGCGTTACAAAGAAGAAGAAAAAACAAACAAACAAAACAAAAACAAAACAAGGCGCAACACATCCTTGGCACACGCCTGGCATCCCAGTTGAGTATTTTTTTCCTTGCGGCAAGTTTATAAATAGGTTGTCTGTTTCTTGTCAGTTTCTTATGTAAAGCTCAATTTTATAACAAGAAGTAAAAACTCATTTTGCATCGTGAGAGGAAATATATAATATATTATGAACTCTAGTACATCTAGATGAGAGTAGTTGCCCTTTTTGCTCCTGAATAATGACCTCTGAAAGGTCACTAGAAATGGCCCTGCCAAAAAAACTATTCTCTCTTTCTGCGCTGCTTTGAAAGGTATGAGCCTGTAAAGTTAAGCTTTCATTTCAAAGAAACTTAAAGTGTTTTCACGTGTAAGACATAAACTATGGTGAACTTCAGGCCAGAGATGAGCACTCTGCCAAGCTAAGCGTTGACTCACGCCCGAATCTCGTTTTGACCTGAAAAGTGTCACATAACTGCTCTCTTTCAGGCTATAGCATGAAATATTTATCTTTTTATCCATCTTCCTTTCTGTCTGTCTATCCATCTGTTTGTCTCTTTCACTTATGTTCTATCTTCCTCGTCCACATACTTTGTCCTCGTCTCTCTCTCTCTCTCTCTCTCTCTCTCTCTCTCTCTCTCTCTCTCTCTCTCTCTCTCTCTCTCTCTCTCTCTCTCTCTCTCTCTCTCTCAGACATTCTACCAATGTGTGTGGCCAAATGAACTTTTACACATGTGTTTTCCATTCTATTTTCACTCCCGAAATACTTTAACAAAAGGTTTTTCCCACAGAGAACGCCCTACCCTTATCGTGGTAATTGTTTTAAACTCAAAATTAGATAACGCCATACCTTCATCCATTCTGTCGATAATAAAGGTGTTCTTTTGAAATCTTAATCTTCTCTCTTTGTCTCTCAATTTTTCCCATTTTTTTTTCCTCTCATTTCCCTCCTTCTCTGTCTGTCTCTGTCTGTCTGTCTGTCTGTCTGTCTGTCTGTCTCTCTCTCTCTCTCTCTCTCTCTCTGTCTGTCTGTCTGTCTGTCTGTCTGTCTGTCTGTCTGTCTGTCTGTCTGTCTGTCTCTCTCTCTCTCTCTCTCTCTCTCTCTCTCTCTCTCTCTCTCTCTCTCTCTCTCTCTCTCTCTTTCATTTGTATTTGCGCAAATTTATATATATATAATATCTCTCCTCAAAAAGTAATAAGAAGATGATGTTATTCTTACCGTTCATTCTAACTTAATCATCAATTGAATTACGAAGCTATTTTGAGGTGTGTGGGTTCTTTTTTATTTACATTATTTACTTTTTGCAAAACCTTTTTATAACACCTTTTACACTTGTCATTAAAACATTCTATCTCGATAAAGCGTTTTCCAGTTATCCGAACCTAGGCATTACACAATCCTGTCAAGGCTATTTCGGATTATAGACCTGTCTGATAAAGGAAAGGTCACGGTGCCCCGATGTCTCTTTTGTCCCTGCCTCACATTAGTTTAAATTTTTTCCTGAGTGCAGGGCCTTGGCGTGATAAATCCTCGACAAAAAGACTCATGCGCTAGCCAATCTGAGTGCAGGGCCTTTGTGTGATTTATCTTCGACAAAAAGACTCACGCACTAGCCAATCTGTACAGAAAGCTTAGTGTAGAACCCTGAACAGCCTCTGGCGGACTGATAAAACAGAATTTTATCAGTCGTGGCATAGACGCCTGTCCCTTGTCAAGATAGACGCCATAACAGTATGGCAGAAGGGCAGAGTAGCACGACGGGGTAGTTATGTTGGAAAGTGTTTTTTTAGAGGTGGGTTCTGGAGGGAAAGAATGGCAGGGCAGCATGGGAGATAGGATAGTATGTTGGATGTGGCTTATAAAAGGAGTAAATT
>JAWDGP010006374.1:77500-100000 GCA_033675545.1 Elysia crispata | reverse complement strand
TCTTTAGTTTGTTCTAATATGTATCTCTCTCTCTCTCTCTCTCTCTCTCTCTCTCTCTCTCTCTCTCTCTCTCTCTCTCTCTCTCTCTCTCTCTCTCTCTCTCTGTGTGTGTGTGTGTCTCTGTCTGTCTCTTTCTTAACCATCTCCACTTTTTTCTTTTTCAAGGGAGGCGAAAGCCACATCTTTGTTCAATATAAAAGTCGCACGAGTGATCCTTCTTATATTTTTTAGCTCCGAGCTTTACCGAGTTCACGATCGCCGACTACCGAGCGCGAGTTTATCGACCACCGTATGAGAAGGGGGAGGGGGGAAGGGTTGGGATGTGGCAATCAATGGTAGAAAACTAGAATGAGAAAGGAAAAAAAAAAATCAACTCTCCCGAAAATATCGACCGTCTTCTTCTCTCCATCTCCCTTCGCTCGTCAGCCGGCCGGCAGATTTTTATCCGCAGAGTACAGGGTTTTTTTTTTTATTTCCTCCGAACACACACAACCCGCTCCACTCCCTACCCGTGGCTCGGGATAGAACAACCCAGGTCACAGGCGTACGGTAGGCCTTGTCTGCCGGGCTGACAAACTCAACTGAAGCCGCGAAGTGTGTGCAGAGAAGAGTCAGGCGAGTTGCGTTCGATAGGTCGGTACCGGCGAGTGTGTACTGAGCGTCGAGAAGACCAGGAGAACGTGTGTAATGAGTTTGACTCTGCAAATGTTAATTTACTTTTTTTTTTTTTTTTTTTTTTGTGGTGCATTCATTACAGTTGGATTTCAAAATGTGGTTTTGTGATCTTGGATCTAGTGTTTGATTATCCAAAAGATGTACAAGTCTTAGATCTAGATTTTCAATAAGATAGCGGGACTGTTCAGATCTGACTTGTATTTTGCCGATTTGCAAGTTATCCCGCACTCAGTGACCACTCATTCCTTTTGTTTCCTTCTGTTTTTTTGTTTTTTTTGTATTTCTTCACCGAATGATCTGTTAAGTTTTATCAATGCAAATTCACACTACACAAAAGGAATGCCTCATTAGATTCTTAAGAGTAGATTTTTAAAAAATCATTTAGGATTTATCCGAATTCTGAAGCCGAGTTGAAGTTAATGTTACTGGGAGCGGGACACTTTTGCTTTAATTTCAGAGGATAAATCTTGTCAATTCTAAAGCTTGTCGTGGGTATATATTCCAGCATTGTTATCTAGGCAGTTTACCAAATTGTTCACCAATGGCAGGGGGATTCTCTTTCTTGTAATTATAACAATTTCAAGACTAAATCAGCTAAACTTTATAAATAATGGCGCATCCTCTAGAGACGCTAGCTCTAGAGGCTTCTTATCTATCTAGATCTAGATGTCTAGTCTAGATCTAGATCTAGATCTGGTAAGATCCACAGTCCTAAGCTATTAAAATCTCTTGAACGACCTGAGTGGTATCTAGTCACATCTCTAAATCCCTATGGTGCATCTTCCTAGATTCTAGATCTAGATCCATCATTTTTTAAAATTGCGTGCGCAATATTGTTGTAGGATGATTTTTTTTCCTTTGCATTTTCGGATTAATGGCATAATTAATTTTAATTGTGACAATCAGTGTATTGTTGTTTGTGTTGAAAGAAGTCTTCAAGAGATAGAGCTGGTAGGCCTATATTGTCTTAATTTTTGTGGAAACATTATTTATACTTTGCGTTTTGATCAAAGGTCAAACCTCACCGTCACAGACCTCCATTAATTAATTTCTTGTGCAGTGGATACTTATAGACCCAACTAACTCGTGTCTTGCTGATCCATCCATTCCAATACTGGAACAGTCATCAATTCGTCATGTCAAGTCGAACTCCAGTGAAAAAAGTTCCCATTCATCTACAGGTAGGTCTCACACCAGCCATCATTCAAATTAATGCGCTGTGTCTTAATTCTATGGTCACCGCTGTAATTTATCGCCTACTTTCTATTCTTTCTTATCGTGCACTTGTTATATATACCCCCCCCCTCCCTTTTATCATTGTTTGAAATATGAAGCCAATCATGGGTGTCTATTTGATTTTTAGTATCATGCAAACATCGATGTCAAAATGTTTTAGTCACTAACTTAGTTTGAGCTGTCTCCAAAATTAATGTTTTCAGCCTGACTCTGCGCTTGAGACTGGTAGAATCTCTCTCTCTCTCTCTCTCTCTCTCTCTCTCTCTCTCTCTCTCTCTCTCTCTCTCTCTCTCTCTCTCTCTCTCTCTCTCTCTCTCTCTCTCTCTCTCTCTCTCTCTCTCTCTCTCTCTCTCTCTCTCTCTCTCTCTCTCTCTCTGTGTCTCTGTCTGTTTTTCTCTCGTGGCTGTTTCATCTCACCGACCGTCAGGTAGTTAGGTAGTCAATACAGTGGTATCACTATCCATAAAGCTAGTTCCTAAACTTCTAAAATGGGGGTTGAAACATTTTGCAACACTAACAAACGTAATTGTCTATATCTATAAAGCTGGTTCCTAAGCTTCTAAAGTGGGGGTTGAAACATTTTGCAACACTAACAAACGTAATTGTCTATATCTATAAAGCTGGTTCCTAAACTTCTAAAGTGGGGGTTGAAACATTTTGCAACACTAACAAACGTAATTGTCATATCTTTTTTTTCCCAACATTCCTTCCTCCTTCTTTCAGTAAGCTAATATTGCTCATTCACTCGCTGTCTAGATCTAACTCTTTCTCTTTTCTCGTTATTTATAATAGTTGACACATCCCGTTTCTTTCTTTACGTCTATTCTTCATCTCCGCCTATCTTTTTTTTTTTTTCCTCTCTCTCTCTCACTCTCAGCCTGCCTCTGTTTATTTGTATGTCTGCCTGCCAATCTGTTTGTGTGCGTGTGTGTATATATATATATATATATATATATATATATATATATATATCTCAAGCGAATGGTTATTGGTTTTAATTTTTTTTTTTAAAGCACGCATTTTCTAGGCTATCGACATGAGCTTTCTATTCTAGCCAATGATCCCATCACTGAACTTGGCCCTGCCATACTTTTACGCAACTTTCTTCCTGTACGAAATTCGGCAGCAGCGTGGAAAAAATCTCAATTTAAATCGTGCTTTGCCAAATTACTGTCACTACCAGCATACATAGCTGAGGCTGATAATTCTACTGAGTTCAACTTAACCTTGAATCTGAATCTAATCGCAAGTGAGATTAAATCCTCAGGTTGATTCCGTTCCAAATGTGATACTGAAAAATGAAACGTAAAAAAAAAATCCCAACATAGAAATTTTTTTTTTGTCACATGACACTTTTCCGACCTGTTAAAAAGGGTATATGAAATGTTGTATTACACTGAGGTTTTCTTTGAGACAAACTTAATCAATAACAAGGTGAGCACACAGCCTTTCTATTAGTTTCTGTTCAGATTTGGCTAGGAAAATGCACGGGTGGGTGACAACGTATAATATTGATCAATGTTAAATGTAATAGATACTAGAACCCAGCTCAGTATAATCAATATATGTTAGGCTTGATGAAGTAAGTAATTGCACGTTCAGTTCTCACCAGCTCTCCCGTTTTAACCGATTACTGAAAATATTATTTTTAAAAGTCTGCACAGGGTTTAAGGGGGGTCGGGGAGAGAGTGAGGGTGAGAACACTGTGGCCTGCCTACATTTCGCTCACAGCATTGCCGCCTCCGGCCGGCATGGTGGTTTGAGTACAAGTGTGTGCACGTGTGTGTGTGTGAGAGAGAGAGAGTCAGGCCGCCTGTGGGAGTTATGTGATGGCTGGAGGGGTGTGTACACGTGTTTGGATGTGCGTGCGTCCTAGTGTGTCAGTCAGTGTTCGGCGCGAGTTCTCCAGAGGGAACTGAATAGGTTCCCCCCCTCCCCCTCCCTCCCTCCCTCCCTTTTCCAGTTTGCCGCTTCCCGCTTTGAAAGTTGGTGAGTCACAGCAACAGTATTTTCGGTTTTTCTTGAGGGGCTGTAGCTATGAGCAAGTGCTACGTGGCCGGCTCAAATAAGCCTTTCAGTTACGAGTTTTCTCAAGCCGTGTCTGCTGCAACTTACTTCTAAGATGTATTGTTTGTGTGTCGTGTGCTAGATATGTCTCTATTGTTTTATTATCAATGAGCCTCTTAATCTCATTGAACATCTTAGCCCTATATTGTAATACAGTGTAGATCCAGGCTGGTACAATAGTCACTGCGGCATAATTGCCAGGTTGCATTGGGGTAATGTTTGCTTGGCGAGGCGCGCGGTCTATAGATCTATATCTAGGCTACCTTAGAACAACATTTTAGTGCTGCAGCCCAGATCTACAACGCACAATACAAATAAAGATAATGGATATCCGGGATTCTAATACGAGGGCACTGTACTCTACACATGGCACAACGGCTACGTTGGTTTCAAAGCAAAGTACAGCTCATTCTTCTAACATGCCACTGTGACACATCACAGCACGGTGCTTTAACTTTTTAAATCTACACGGCCACATATGCTATTTTAGGTGTACTAGATTGCCTAGACATTGAAGCTATGGACATGATCAAATTAAACACAGAGGTGTAAAGCTAATGCAATCTGTTCAGCAATTTCAGAAATTAGACTCACACTGTAGGAAAACAATGACATATTCTAAGGGTCAAAGATGAAACTCTGCTAACACCCATCAACGTGGCTTTACACCCTCTGACACTGCTCCAAGGACATTTTGTTACGCCGACTATCCTAATCTTTCCCCTTCAGGTCATTACTCATACAGTTCTGGATTACTCGAAAGCTTTTTCAATGGGGGGAAATACAAAATTACCCTTTTCCTGTCAACTAGTATAAATAGATAGAAAACATGTGTGTTGTTATCTCAAGAGCTTAAACAATAATAGTGTTAGAGGGGGCTGGTGGCTCTGGAAGAGGCATAGGAGTAGGATATAAATGAGAAAGTCAAAGGGTCCAGTTCTCCCACATGTTTGTTCTCTCAAATCGCTCAAAGCAGAGTAGGATTCCTAATGAGAAAACTGCATACAATCGCTCTCAGTTATGAATGAAATACTTTGTTCACTTTCTGGTAGTCAGACTAAGTGACTTTTGAGACGCGTTTGTTTGTATTTAACATGACTGGACATATTTATAGTATCTTCCCCATAGGAAATAGATATAGTATCTTCCCTAGTATTCTAAATTTGCTAAAACTAGTAGTAGTCTAGTTTTCTATTGGAGTCTGACCTCCAAAGCTGCCAGTAAAGGGGCAGGGGAGGGGAGGGTTGCAAGTTTGCTGACCAGTTCAGAAGCAATAATCCACACACAACCATTATAAGATTATAGATTGTCGGGTGCTTAACTCCCCCTCTGAAACGCTTCACTAGTCTTGCTATGTGAACGGATCCTGTGGTCACTGGAGCCCCATCGTACTGGCTAGGACCTGGGCTACAAGTGGGGAACTAGGGAGATCGGAAAGGTCAACCTCCCGAGGTATGGTCACTTTGGTCAGCCAACAGCAGAACTACATGGGAAGAGAATGATGTCATCTCTGATCTAGAGAGTGATAATTAATGATTTGGTTCATCAATATTTTTACTCTAGCCTACCACAAAAAATACCACCATTCCTTGTTTAGGTAAGAACGAGTAATAGAGTTAGTGTTCAAAGGTACCGGGCGCTACAGGGGAGAGGAGGTAAAAAAAAATACATAAGAAAATAAAATAAAACAAGTAAGACCTTCAGTCTTATTTGTCTGCTCTATTTCTTTGCTTTTTAGTTTTGCATAATCATGAAATGTGTATTGTACTTGTATGTTGTGTTTACAACATGGGAAACTGTGTGCATAGCTATTTTAGCTAAAAAATACTGAGGAATATCCAGTTTGGAAGGGAATGTCAGTCAATAATTTTATAGTCTATCGCAAAACTTTTATTCTGCTCAGTCCACCCCAGAGCTGTCCAACTTAATTAACCTATTTTTTTCCATTTTGATTTACTCACAGCATTTCTCGTTGACCGTAGGTGCGTCATGCCGAAAAACTCCTCAATATTCTCAGGAGAAGAGAAAAACTATTTAACCCATAGCACTGTACCATATCGTTGAGTTTCCAGATTATAACTATTCTATTGAAAAATGACCATGAGATCAGCGCTTTTCTAAATTTAGAACTGTTCAACGAAAATTGAAAAATAAACCGCATCTACACTAGAAATCTAATTCTGCTACGTTTGATACAATCTAGCTCGACCTTTATGCTGCCCTGCCTTCAACAAAAATGTTTTCTGCCATCGAAGATTTCCCCTATCTGAGAGGTCTTAGTCTAGACTTCCAATCGGGTGAAAGGTCATGTTTTGTTTACTGCAGCAGAGCGGGAATCGTCTCTGGTAGATTGCGTTGAATCTGGGCAGATGCGTCGTCTTGTTTAAATGACTTGGCTGTACTTTTGGAGAATTTTTTTTTTAAAGTCGCGGAACGTGGCTCACAGATTTACAGAAAGCTGTAAGGAACAGAAATTTAAAGCAGAACGATAATGTTGATTAGCAAGAAACTGAAGTGGGTAATAAAAATTATTAATGCTGGGGCTGCTTTTCTTTCTGAATTCTTTTTTTTTTAACGTGCTCTCTTTCTCTTTCTCTCTCTCTCTCTCTCTCTCTCTCTCTCTCTCTCTCTCTCTCTCTCTCTCTCTCTCTCTCTCTTTCTTTCTCCCCCCTCTCTCTCTTTCTTTCTCCCCCCCCCCTCTCTCTCTTTCTTTCTCCCCCCCCTCTCTCTCTCTTTCTTTCTCTCCCTCCCCCCTCTCTCTCTCTCTCTCTCTCTCTTTCTCCCCCCCCCCCTTCTCTCTCTCTCTCTATTTCTTTCTCCCCCTCCCCCCCCCTCTCTCTCTCTCTCTCTCTCTCTCTCTCTCTCTCTCTCTCTCTTGTGTCATGACTATTTTATATGCAACCAATTTTCTCATTCTACTCTCCTAAGCCAGTCTCCGTGCTGCCTCAACGGTCGGTCATGGTGGGGATGAACATAATCAATTCTCGAATTGGTTCTAAAACTCGCAGTGCGCTTCCATTAGGTCTAATATATATCGCTCACGTGAACAGCTATGCATTATAAAACGTTTTGGGGTTAGTTTTTTTTTTTTTTTTTCGTAAAACAATTTGGCTAGAGGTTACTGCTGCAAGTGCTAACAAGGCTACCGAGCAGAAATTAAAATTTAAGCGCTCACGAGGAAGTTCCTGTGTTTAAAACGTCTGCCAGGAATTGCCAAATCTGTTCTGGCTTGATCCCAGAGAGGGAGAGAGAGAGAGAGAGAGAGAGAGAGAGAGAGAGAGAGAGAGAGAGAGAGAATACTCTGTATTTAATTCTAATGTCTTTGCCCTCACCCCCCACCCCTCCCCCCCCCCCCCTTTTTTTTTTCATTCTCACATCTCCACCTATTTTTTTTTCTTCTTCTCGAGACTGAATTTAAAAAGTGTCCGTGTAATTCAATTCGTGTCATGGGGGTGAGGCTAGCGCACAATGCCGGGCGTATAGTAGGGTTGTGAAGTGTAAACCTTGCCACAAAACTTTTGATGTCGGTGTAGAATTGTACATATGGATAAAAAGTATGATGTCACTGCTGGTTCTGTACAATCTGATAATAATAGGCCAGGCTTCATCACATTTAATGCCTCGCTTTTAAAATTTTAATGATACATAAATTTGTAAGATTTACCAGCAGCATATAACACCTAATATGAGTAAGAATGTCTTAAATCGTTGGAGCCTTGAGTGCGGAAAGTTTAGCTATGGAGGGACGAATGAAAACTAAATTGATAAGAATCAGAAATTTATCTTTTTCAAGGGAAATTTCCGTCATAAGTTTTTCTCTTGCTTGTCCTAAGATAGCATTTTCCCTACCTTTCTCACTTGTACATTTTTCTGCTCAATTCCAGGCGTTTATGTCGACACTGAGGAGTTTTAAAATTTGAATATATATATATATATATATATATTTCTATTCTTCCTTTTTTTTTTTTTTAGATAATAAGGGTGTGAGAATCTTTAGTCTGCATCTGTTCACATAGACTACTGCATGATTGCCCAATAAATTGAATCGGTTTCTCTGAGAAGATAAATTCCTCGCCTCGTTGAGGGCGGGGAGGAAACGTCAACCTGATCGCCCCTGGCTCCGGCCGAAATCGGCGCCGGCTTAATCCCAACTTGGCAATGTTTGACCGTGGACGTGCAGTGTCTTGGGTCCATTACCGACACCTAATCCGTCGACCAATCACAGTTAACGAGAGCTTAGCTCCGGGATTAGCGACGGACCAGGGAGCTCGGGACACCTCGCTAATCCGCCGGTTGTGTGCTCGGGTTCGGACAGCTGAGATGCTTTTTTTTTTTTTTTTTTAGGATGAGCTACACGCGACATGCTCGTAGTTTTGCAATCGTCTAAGCCATTGCTGGTTTTGATTACAATCTATTAGTTGCATTTGCCTGAAAATCGTGGTCTATAATTGGAAGGCAGTTACGGGAAGACTAGGCACGCAGCGGTGAGAGTTGAGTTAAGTTAAATTCGAAAACCTCATCAGTGTCCCAGAGACTTATTAAATTGCTCTTCATAAAGCCATGTTGCTTTAATGGTGGAGCACCTGTTGGAGGGAATTTTTTTTTTTTTTTTATATATAGACCGTCCACTTAAATTCAACTCGAGTCATTCGTGGTTTCTAACTTAAAAAGCAACAACAAAACACTGGCTTTGAGTTAGGCATGACATGTGACAAAAATCTTTCACTGTGGCATAGAGTTTCACAATATAAGGACAATATATAGGCGCGTGGTTTACCATTTGACCAACAACGCTTCCATCTTCACTTGACTTGCTCTATGGCGTGAGTTCCTTTCTTAATGGATTATGTTTATTTCCTGACGGAAAAAATAGTCCTTTGGCTACCCCATCCGTTTAAACCCATCTATGGCTCGACGGAGGCATCTTAATCTTGCGGCAGTCAAGAGCAGTTCATCCGTTTTAACACGAGGGGACTTTCTCGTCTATCGCACTCCTGGTGAGACCGTTGGTCAGGAATAAAAGGAAAACAGATTCTCGTTTTCATCTTGACCTCGTACTTGATGTCCTGTGTCGTATAAAGTAGTGACTGCGTAAGAAGTAGATAATCAGTCCAGGTTAATGGCCGTTTCTATCGACTTCACACCCCCAGGCACCATAACTATCCTGATCGAGATGAGGAGTGACGGAAACGAGATGTTCCGTAATATTATGATCTTAACCTATAGATCTTTTCTTACACACACTGTATGTAGTGAATGCCCCAATATTATGATCTTAACCTATAGATCTTTTCTTACACACACTGTATGTAGTGAATGCCCCAATATTATGATCTTAACCTATAGATCTTTTCTTACACACACTGTATGTAGTGAATGCCCCAATATTATGATCTTAACCTATAGATCTTTCCTTACACACACTGTATGTAGTGAATGCCCCAATATTATGATCTTAACCTATAGATCTTTTCTTACACACACTGTATGTAGTGAATGCCCCAATATTATGATCTTAACCTATAGATCTTTTCTTACACACACTGTATGTAGTGAATGCCCCAATATTATGATCTTAACCTATAGATTTTTTCTAACACACACTGTATGAGTGTATGTAGTGAATGCCCCAATATTATGATCTTGACCTATAGATCTTTTCTTACACACGCTGTAATGCAGTGAATGCCCCAATATTATGATCTTAACCTATAGATCTTTTCTTACATACACTGTATGTAGTGAATGCCCCAATATTATGAACTGAACCTATAGATCTTTCCTGACACTCACTGTTTGCAGTGAATGCTTGTGTTGAGCACTGCCCGTTGACATCAGTGTAACGATGCCAACAGTACTGGCAAGCTATCGCGTCGTTCTATTTTAAGAGAATCCCATGAATTGATGACGTACATGAAGCACATGTGTGGCCAATTCCGAGTTAGTAACAAAAGAGGTTGCGTCTTGAAAACAAAGAGAGTCTATGTCTACGTTTGTTACGAGTTTAATTAAAAAATAAAAGAGTTTTGTTTAATGATATCAGACACAGCTGCTCATATGTTTTGTTTTTTTTTAAAATTATTTTCTCTTCGTATTTGTCAATAGGATAGAAAGGATACTCTCTTATCTTTTTGTCTCTATCCGTTTTCTTCATCAATTGTGTTTGTGTTTGTCAGTTTATCTGTCTGCCCTTTTGGTTGTTTGAATTACAGCGCACTTCTATTATAAATACTGTAGAGTCATGCCGCTCTGTCCGATAAATCCTCTCTGTCTGTTCTCTGCCTGTCAGTCTGTTTCTCTCTCTCTCTGTCAGTTTGTCTGTCTTGTCTGTTTCTGTATCTGTGTCTGTCTGTCTCTGAATGCCTCTCTCTCTCTCTCTCTCTCTCTCTCTCTCTCTCTCTCTCTCTCTCTCTCTCTCTCTCTCTCTCTCTCTCCCTCCCTCCCTCTTTCTCTTCCCTGATGCTTGTGGATTAATAATATAAAATACCACCGAGATTCTTGAGGATCGGTAGCATTTTGTATTTGCACAATACTTTACTTGTAGGGCTTAGGAGACACGATCTAATAAGTTTAACTAAACGCCGAGTCGGTGCAGGTGTAGACCTAGATTTAGTTCTCTCTCCCCCCCCCCCCCCCCCTGACCTATCGAAATACCCGGTACAGCCACCTGAGTGCGTGCAGCAAGCAGAAGGTCTGCAACTTGGCAAACTGCTTTCTGCCAGATTTTCCGTCGCCAGCATGATGTAACGGAAGCGGAATGTGAGGGTTATTATGGTAATGTCTAAACAAGGATTGTATCAAACAAATTGTGAAACACTTGCTCACTCGAGATTGATAGCCAGCGCCACAATAGAATTTTACAAGCCAATAACTGGAATAAAATTGTTGATCGTGCGGGGATTCTGTTGACTAGAACTGCGGAGGAGGATGGGTAGAAAGAGGAGAAAAGAGAAGGAGATGAGTGTATGTGAGAGAGAGAGAGAGAGAGAGAGAGAGAGAGAGAGAGAGAGAGAGAGAGAGAGAGAGAGAGAGAGAGAGAGAGAGAGAGAGAGAGAGAGAGAGTGAGTGTGTACCCAAGCACTGACCTTACAAACATTGACGGACCTGTGTGAAAGAAAGAATTTTTACGGTAACCATGGCACCATGTACCAATCTCTAAAATCCTGCCAAAATATTTCATGCCTGAGGCAGGTCCTTGGTAAGAATAGCCACCTCAAGAACAAACACATTTTGGCCATAGCACTAGATCTAGAATATTTTTGATGTTACGAGGCTGCCCAGTCCATGGCCCGTGCCAGATTCAACCCTTTGTCTTATCAGGGCGCTAGAGACATTGTCTAGCGAATAGCTTACAGTCGCCGCTCACCGCCTATTCAACAAGCTGCTACATGTATTAAGGTCTACCATGCTAGTTGTTATTTTCCACCATATCATCAGTATAAGTTGAACTACAGAACTATCTAGCTCTTCTATCCGGCTCTAGAAATGTTACTTCTAGTGCCGTATCCTTATGGCAAATAAAGTTAAAAAGAAAAAAAAAAACCTCTTCTAGTTAAATGAAAAAAAAAAAACCAACAACAACGGATATTAATCCTACCAATGTATAGTAAACTTGGACTGGCATCCATCAGGTTCGCCGCTTTATCGTTGTTACCTTGAACACAAGGAAGCGGATCCTAGCAACAAAGATTTATATCTAGATAGATGTCCCATGTATTCTCTCACTATGCTGGATCGTGGCCAAGATCTGTTTAGCCCTTCCGTGGCATTAAAGCCTTTTCGCGTCCATGGTCAGATTAGCCCAAGTTTATCATTGGACAATGCGTTTTTTCTTTTCCTGAAAAATTTTTATCGCAAAAGTAAAGCAATGAATATTTCTTGGATTTAAAGTAATAACGACTCCTAGTGAGATCCTTTGAACTTAAGACAGAATCTGTGATCTGCTGTGTGAAGTGGAACCGAACGAGAGAATGGAAAGAGAAGGGTGGAAGTGGGGAGTAGAGTGTACAATAACTCAGAATCAATGTTTCCAAGACAAGAGAGTAATCTCTTCGTTTCTCTAAATCGCTGTGCATGTTATTTTTGTGTCGTCTGATCCTTCCTCACTGTCTCTTCATAAAATAAACAATTAACTTAAATTAAAAGTTGTTGATGGCCATGCAAAGTATTAGAATATCGTTAATTTAGAAATTGTCTTAATTCTTTTCGTTATAAAGTCTTTTTAAACTTCTGCTGTAACCCATTTTTTATGAATGTATAATTACAAGACAATTTTGTTCACTTCGTCTGTGATTGTTCAAAAGGAAGCCGGCCTGGTTTCTGAAAGCCCAGGAAGTTGAGTAACAGACAAATCTCAGAAATAAAAAAAAGAACTATCCTTAACCAGTACTCCGTGGCATAGGGCCGTTCATCTGTAATCCATGCCATCACTATTGTTACGCTGTTTATCACGAAACTCACGCAACATGAACTATTGTCTGGGACTCTAACAGAGAAAGAGAGAAAAAGAAGGGACGGCTATGGGGGTTATGAAACTAAACATTTGGCAGAAAACAGAAGCTGCTGGTGCCTGTTGGCGGCCTAAAAGGCAAGTTGTCTCAGGGGTGTAAACAAACATTACCTGAACCTCTGGGTACATGGCGCTGGTATTTTCTCCGACCTGCACAAACTTTTTTTTTTCTTCTAGTGGAAGAAAGGTTACATCTGTTAAGGATCTCTTGATTTTCCCCGCACAAACCTGTTGAATATCACCGGATATTTTATCATGTGGTTTCTATTTCCCTCCAAGATAACCCGTGCAAGTGATTCTATCAGAGAAGTGTTTGTTTTATTAAATCCACGATTCTCAAAAAATGGAACCACAATCACTTATCATCAACGATTACTCACTCCATTGGCTTCCTCGAGTATCGTAACTCCCTTTATAGGCGTAGGAGTTTCCCGATGGAGCTCAGCTATAATGATAAGCACATGCAGTAAAATCAACATCACCAAGCCTAACATGTTTTGATAGATCTACTAAAAAACCCGTTGCCTTGAGATCCGCACCGAACCTTGGCTTGGAAATTGCATGGTCATATCAAGGCGAAAACCTGAGATCATAACTAGTTCAGGCAGACTTGAATTAGTGAAAATATTCAGAGAATTAATAAACTCTTCTCTTCCCCCCCCTCCCCCCCCCTTCCAATCTCTCTCTCTCTCTCTCTCTCTCTCTCTCTCTCTCTCTCTCTCTCTCTCTCTCTCTCTCTCTCTCTCTCTCTCCTGCGAGCGTGGATGAAGCCGAGCTGACCGATCGTGTTACCTCAAGACGTCCTGTACATTTCTATCAAGGGGAGTATAGTGGGGGGTTAACCATTTCTTCACTAAGCCGCTCCATTGTAGCCGCAGTGTTGTGGCCATTTGTCGGCTGGACTAGCTGGGCCTGATCGCTATCAGTTGTGGCTGATCTATCAAAGCGGGAGGGATAGATCGATAAATAGCATGCACCCCAGGACGGTAGGGGGTGTAGATCTCGACCCCTGTAAGAAACCCATTATGTGGTTGGTTATAGTCATAAGTCGATCTATAAACACCGCGCGATTAAAATAGCTTGGTTGCAAGAATGGGGGGTTTAGGATCGTGGTGTACCATAGGCAAGTGGCCTCAGATAAAAAAGATAGGACGGGTGTGTATGTAAGGGGGGGGGGGGGGTGGGGGGGGCTTGCAATCATAGCTTAATTCGCTGCAAGCAGATGTGAATATGGCAAAAGCAAATGCCATACAAGGAGTGTGCTTCTAGAATGGTTATATGGATACGTAAACGATGGAGTTGGTGGTGAAGATAAAATAGAAATCGATGCGATAAGGGAGGTAAGGCAAATAAAAAGAGCGTGTGTCTGAGAGAGAGAGAGGCAGAGGCAGAGAGACAGAGACAGAGACAGACAGACAGACGGAGAAAGAGCAGGTAGTTAGAAATAGGTTACGAATTTTGAATATGTAATTTAATGTTTAATCGATGTAAATTTGGTGTCTCGAAATTCATCTCGCTTTTGATGATGAAGTCTTTGATGTCTTCGGAGGTCTGCTGACTGCTTGTGTCAGAAAACTCATTAAGTACGGCGGGGCGAAAGTTGCTGTTTTACAGGTGGGCTTTATAAAGCAACGTAGGTTTCCTTAGGGTTGTCTCCTTGTTTTATGTGCAGCTATTTACTGCCGCCTCGAGAGGACCTGGTGGTTGAAAGACGAGGTGAGAAGAGGTAAAGAGAGAAGTTCAATGCTTAAAGAAACATTTACTTCAATGGTTTACCCAATACAGAACAGTCTAGAGAAAGACCCACGGCGGAGGTTGTTTGGGAGCTATAGCATCACATGATAGAGAATTAAAGCCCAATAAAGAGGAAACTTTCTAAGATTGTGATGGCGATGACCCATTTTGTAACAACAAAATTAATTGCGTTTTTTTTACTAGATAGTCGTATATTGTTGAGTGTGCAGTCCTAATGTTTTCCGATAGTAGCCTATATGAGTTATACCGGGATGATGATGTTACAAGGAAGGAGTACATTTCCAAAGTGAGAGTGGAAAGGAGGGAAAAAAAAAGAAGAACAGAAAAGGAAACGAGAGAGTATTTAGGCCCGGTTAAAAGCCACGTATGTTTTGTAAACGTCAGCAACTTCCTCCAGCAGTCGTGTTAGTTTTTTTGTGTTTATATTTTCTCAAATCCCGCATAGTCACTGGGCCAGAGATCAACACACCATCATACTGGTAGCCTTGGCTAGTGGGGAGTGTCAATGGAACAGCATTGTGATCGACGAGTTATTCTAGAGAGAAACATTTTGCTCTTGCTTTTACTATTATATGAGTGAGATTTATAGGTTCGATAGTTTTTTCAGCTTCCTTTCTTTTTATTAATATGATTAAGTAATTGATTTAAAAAGGTAATAAAACGGACTGAATCAATGAATTGGGGAAGAAATGGAGATCATGGTTCGACACGACTTCTTGTTGGATAATCTAGTTCAAACTTGTTCTATGTCACCTATGTCTTCCTGGCTTACATTTCAAACTGTTCGAGAAATAGGAGAACGCAACGGAACAATCTTATATATATAATGATACACTGATTTATTTGACTTCCCTTGGAGACGGTAGGGTGCAAGTGTCTGGTTATTGAAGATGAGTTCATATTGTAAAACTGATGTCATGATTGTAAATATATCCTATCACCGTACTCTTTAGTGTAGGCGATCATGTCCTTCCACGCATCTTTATCCCTCGTCGCTTTCATTGCTTCTGTCACTCTTCCTACTTTGAGCCACATAATTATGCGCAGGAATTAGAATTAAGAGTTTTGAAGGCGCAAAATTCCTTTCATAAGAAACTATCACTCATGGTAAGGACTTCTCTTAAAAAGGTCAGAGTCGAAACCATATTTGCTTTATCTCTCTCGTGTTTGCTCACAGTCTTGGTCTACTTTCGTTTGAACCTAGTTTAGCGAGACATATATCGCCCTTGCCTACAACTTTTACCGGCAAACATACATTTCTACAAGGCACAGGTTTCTTTGCTATGGATTTTTTAAGTGAGGGTAGTTAATATGTATGTGTGTGTGTGTGTGTGTTTCTCTACACAATTATTGCAGCTATATTAAACTATGCACTCGCTTTTCTCTCTAATCTCTAGTTTTTGAATTTAATTTCTTCTTTTTTTTTTACTCCGTTTCTGTTACTGCTTCTTTACTATATTGTACTCGACTCAATATTTTCCATTGAAAAAAAATTCTTGAACTCCAAAAAGTAAATTATATATAGGGCATTGTACAGAATTTCTCGCCTGGGGTCGTACTAATGGATGATTAATGATGATTTGTTTGTTCGTTAATGTCGATATATATGGCAAACTTAGTGGACATCCTTGAACTTGGCAACTGAGACACTGAATGATTTATGACTTGCTAATGTCACTGTGTGACACGTCAATGTGTGCCGCAAAAAGATTTAGAGACAGAGAACGTATTCTACATGTAGGTCAAAAGTCGGAAGGCGAAGGCTTTTCGCGAGAGATAAGATTAGTTTCGACAATTTTTTTTTCATTGCTTCGAAAGTATGATCGTATTTAAGATTAGGTATTTGCCCATGCTGAGAGGGCAAGTTTCACTAAGCAATCAAGGATTATGTGTTACCATGTGTCTTATTACTTTAACTTTAAAGACAGAGAGAGAGAGAGAGAGAGAGAGAGAGAGAGAGAGAGAGAGAGAGAGAGAGAGAGAGAGAGAGAGAGAGAGAGAGAGAGAGAGAGAGAGAGAGAGAGTAAATCATCTATCATGGCAATGCAGGGGGTGAAAAAGTCGCAGATCGTTGAGCCATTGAAATTTCATTGGTAACCCTTGTAGATTTTGGGGACACCGTTTACTAAAGAACGATCAGACCCCAGAACCAGGTTTGGTCTCCGCCTTTTGCACTACTTAAAAATAAAACGCATCTGGACTTGCCTTGACAACGCCACTACTGTTGCGCTTTTGTGTAAATGCGGGGAAAGTGAGCAGTATTTTTTCTTCTTCGTTGTATATCAGTAGCGAGAAGCATTCAAAGTATTAATCTTACTTCACAATGAGACCAATTTTGTAATGTAACTTGTAAGGCATGTTCGCAGTAAAGCTAGAGGATTCTGTTTTAAGAACTTTCACGATATGTCTGTCGTTGAGTCTTGTATCAGTAACCATACATGTTATTGAAAGGAAGGACTCTCTTCGATATCCTCAGCCTGATAAGATTTCTGTCATCTATGGAGAGATCAATGCACTTTTCCACGCCTGATGCCAGAACTCCATTCTTTCGAAGAAACGTCTTGAAAACATATTTTAAACAAAATACTCTCTAGGCTCTCTACATATTATACTCAAATTGTCTCTGCGTCGTTCTGCAACAGCTTGAGGGATTGTAGTATGTAGTGTTATAATGAAGCATAAAAATCCCTTCTCCTTTTTTTTTCTACTCGGAAATATTTCATGAGTCATAATTTCAAAGCTTTTATGTACTTCGAGACTTGCAACGTTTCTCATTTCAAATCTATAGATAAGACTTTAGAAGCCTTTAGCTGCTGTTGCAGAGATAGAAAGTTTTTGTTAAACCGTCGTTTGAAAGAACATAATTTTTGTTACTCTTTGTGCAAACCATGAAAATTTCAACTCATCACGAAACGATTCGATGCCGCGGCAACAGATGCACGTGAGATCTGTGCAGCGAATGGAACTTTTATTCTATTCTCCCTAAAACCTAAATGTTTCGCATTTAGACTCATTGCAGAATTTAACATTGGTTTCCCATTTAATTGTGTACAGATCTTCAACACAGCACCATTCAATGTTGTCTTCGTCAGCAAATAAAACAATAATTTGTTTCCCCTTAATAACCAACAAATATTTTGTATAAGGCATCAAACATATAGTAAATCGCTTTACTAGGATCTGGTGCGTAGTTGATTTAGGTACAAGAGTTATAATAAAGTCAAAAGAATGTTGTGTAACTTGGTTGGTACATGGTATATATCTCATCACAATCAAATAAATGTATGTACTTCCATCTTTAGAGAGGAGGAAAATGGCAAAGAGGGCCAATATCGACTGTTGTGTCTATAGGAATACTCTTCAAAGTTTAAAAAAAAATATTCTTCGAACCCAATTCTAAGAATGTCAAGCTTCTGAAGATAATTTATCTTTTGCATCGATTATAAAGTGTTCTCGGTTTACATAACCTAGTTATGTCTCTTCTGATTAAATTTGACTTGTTTCCTTCAGCTCATTGAATCAAACATAAGACAAACATGAGACATGGGCTCAGGACCCCTACTCACCATCTGTTACAATTTATCTAGCATTCCTGCCCTTAACCCTGGTTACACGTGCCACGATATCGCAGATTTGCGAAAGCTGTCTGATGATGACGCCAAATGCTTTCTGATAAAATTAGAAGTAGAGCGAGGAAGCTCTAGACCAAGACCAGCATAAAAGCTGGTATTTATTGTTCTTTCTATATCAAATTATTGAAAACCTTTTTTTTTTTTTTAAACACCTATAGAGATCGCAATTGTGATATATACAATACCAAATACATCTTCGAGGGAAAACCGTACCCGGGGTAGCCGCGTGAAGCTTGAGTTTCACAACAGATAACACAGCATTTTTTATTAATCATTTTAGAGTTGTCAGTTTGTTCTATCCCTTTGTACACATTTTTCATTTTGGCTCTCCTAAGTTCTTCTCATAGCTATTGTCATTTTTTTTTTTTTTTTTGCATAAAACGGATATTAGTTTTCTCACCATCATCATTTGACATCTTCATTGTCCACCATGACATCCACAGAAAGTCCGGCCAGATAAGCCACATGAATACATTTACAAGCTACAGTCCTGACGAAACGAAACCCCCAGAGGCCGGATATTGAATAATGGCTGAACTGTTGCCCTTGCCAAATGAATATTCAGGCCGTTGCGTGGGAATATTGGTTCGGTATTTCTTTATCTTTGTTCGTATTGCCGTTCCGAGTTCTGGTCATAAGACCGACCTGTTGATGACTAACAATGATGCTCAACGTATAATAACATCCCTTACCTATAAATACCATTTTGTCTTGTTACTTTGATGTTTTCTGGCTCTTCTTGTTTTCTAACGCTTCTCGCTGACATCCCATTTTGCATTAAAATTTTCTGCCCCCTCTCCCACGTTTTAACTTCTTTCACTCCATCAATACCATCATCTTGTCGAATGATGACAATGTTCAGTTTTGACACGCGAAATAAAACCCCATCCCCCTTACCACAGAAAAGAAAAAGAAGATAAAAAAGAACGCTTATTACTTTGATATCGGATCGTTTTGAAAAAGAAATCCGTAAATATCGTTCTTGTATTGGTCCGTGTGTTTTGCGGTTGTCCAAAAATACGGGGTGGATCATGCGATGCATATGAACAGCAGGCTTCAGTGAGGGTTATCGTCATTGTTTCAGTCAATTTTGCCTGAGCTAGGCCCAGGAGACCTAGACCGAGATCTTTTAAGTTGTCCTAAAAAATGTTTTTGAAGTGGAGCGCCTGTGATAGCTGTGAGCTAGGAAGCATAACATATAATTATTTTCAGGATTCGACATTTTCCGTTACATTATCTCACTACTTGACAGTGAATATATTGCGAGAAATAGTTTTAAAATATCAAAAAACGAATAAGAAGAAGAAGAAGAAGAAGATTAGGAAAACCAGGAGGATTTGATGGTCGTGATGGTAATGGTGACGGGGGGAAGACGAAGAGTGAGAATGAAATGTGTAATGTAATCCTTCCCGTGAGATTACTCTCTCCTTCTTGCCATTTCATTTTGTGTGGGCCAGAACCGGATACCATCTTTATACTAGAGTAGTTTCGTTAACATGTACCTCGCGAGGAGCTTTGAAACTGTACTCTTATCAACACCGCTCGCTTGTTGAGCCATGTTGTGGAGATAGCTGGCTACCGGCAGCAACTGTTACAGGATACGCCCATGAAAGAACATGCAGATTTATATTTTATGAAGGTGCTTCTCTCGGAAGAAAGGTATGCCTTTGAAATTTGTTGACGAATTAGATTTCGATCTGCAGTCACGCAAAACTTTTCTCATCACCATGATTGGTTTTATAGCATTTCCCCCCGCACTCCCTCCCTCCCTCTCCCTCTCCCTCTCCCTCTCTCTCTCTCTCTCTCTCTCTCTCTCTCTCTCTCTCTCTCTCTCTTTTCTTCCTCTCTCCCCCCGCCCCCTTTTCCTTTCCTATCTAAGTCTCTCCTTTCTCTTCATATATCTTTCTCTCTCTTCCTCTTTCTTTTTCTCTCTTGTGTCTTTCTCTTTGATCCTCTTCAGCTCTCTCCCTTTCCTTCTTTGTCTTACTCCTCACCTCTCTTTTCTCTTTCTCTCTCTCCCTCTCTCTATCTCAATTTCTTTCTTTACTCCTTCTTCCGCATCTCTATCTCTCTCCCACACTCACACACTTTCAATCTACCTTCTTAAAAGTATGAGCTAAATTTCGACGTCTCCACATTCTTTCGCCCCACGATATGTTCAACCCTAGAGAATATAGATCTAGATACTCTCTGGTTCAACTATTGCAAGTTTTGCGTTCTCCACCTGGCCTCCCCATCACGCTAAATAATGCTCACCACGCCCTCTCTAAGACGTATAAACAACGATGTAATCCTCTTGCCCATTGTGTTTTCCGAAAGCTCCGAGCCCTTATCCCCTCCCTTCCCTTTTTTTTTCCTCTTTGTCTTTCCTGCTTTCCTCTCTCTCTCTCTCTCTCTCTCTCTCTCTCTCTCTCTCTCTCTCTCTCTCTCTCTCTCTCTCTCTCTCTTGCCTTCCTCATCCGTACGCATAACATAATAATTTGTTGAGTGTGAGTAATGCGTGACCTGGCGCAGAGTTTGCTCACGATACCCTGCGGTGAAGAGGCAGCCCGAGCTGCGCTGAATTCTTCTGCTTCCAACACGCCATGCCAAGAATGTGGCGCCTTGTGGAGAGAAAACAACCTACGTCTCTCTCTCTCTCTCTCTCTCTCTCTCTCTCTCTCTCTCTCTCTCTCTCTCTCTGTCTCTCTCTCTCTCTCTCTCTCTCTCTCTCTCTCTCTCTCTCTCTCTCTCTCTCTCTCTCTCTCTCTCTCTCTCTCTCTCTCTCTCTTTCCTATCTATTCAATAATACACCTTAAAATTAAGTTTCAGAGAAGTTTTCGAGTGTAAAATTGATTCTGTGGAACTCTCTAACAAACAGTTCTCGCTAGAAAGGAATAAAATTTGCCTTGATGTTTGTTTCCATGGTCGTATTTCAGTATTGAGTATTCTTCGTGTTAACTTTTTGTTTTCTTTCTCGTCAAGAGATCATCTTTATTAGACTTAGTTAAGTTCAAAGGAATTGCGCAATTCTTTTCTATATTGGTTTATTTCTCGAATTTTGGAAGAAATTATTTCTATTCTTGATTTGCCCCTTGAAACACTGTTTTCTCTCCTACTTTGTCTTAATCCTGATTTAAATTGTGATTTAGGCCTTGGATGTAAGGCTTGGTGCTAAACATTCTGCAGCATTCCTCCACAACTAAAATTAACATTGGATCAACTATAGATCCTTCAAAGGGAGCAGCTTTACAGAAGTTAGCTTAGCTCTGTTGTAATGAAACAAATGCGATGCCTGTCTTTACTGGAGGAAAAAAATCATTGTCCAAATATTGACGTAAGGCGTCTAGTGAAGTCATGCGTGTGTTGGGAGAGGAGAGGGGATATAATGGAAATGCTTCAAGTTTGTTTTTTTTTAAGTCTGTCGGCCTTCTTTCTGTTCTTAGTGTTTGGAAACCGACGCTTTGACTAAATAGTATCAAACAAAAACTCATGGAGCTTCTTTACCACAGGCACGCGTTGCTGCTCAGGTCTAGATGTTGGTTTGGGGATCTTTGCCATTTATTTGATATGAAAAGAAAACAAAACAAAACTCGGGTCTGTTCTGAAGGGCACACACTGCAAAGCTGAATAAGATAAAGTTTGTGTGGAACAGCCTGATCAGAAAAATAAGAAGAGAGAGAGAGAGAGAGAGAGAGAGAGAGAGAGAGAGAGAGAGAGAGAGAGAGAGAGAGAGAGAGAGAGACAGACAGACAGACAGAGAGAGAGAGAGAGAGAGAGACAGACAGAGAGAGAGAGAGAGAGAGAGAGAGAGAGAGAGAGAGAGAGAGAGAGAGAGAGAGAGAGAGAGAGAGAGAGAGAGAGAGAGAGAGAGAGAGAGAGAGAGAGAGAGAGACTAATAATCAAATAGGCAGAAGCACTCATACATCTTGACAAACTACCATCCAGGCTTGCGTTCCATTCAAACAAGCCATAGTCGAGTCACATAATTACACATTGCTTCTGGGCACATTCTGAAATAATAATTAGCGGGCCGGCTTTTAGTCGGGAACGATAACCAGAATAATCACAGCTCATTATAACAGCAAGCGTAGTTGCTGCCCCTGTGGCATGTCGCGCCTGTCCTCACCTCACACCCGTCACTGAGCCACATTACATTACGTGCTACCATGACAATTGACAGGAACTGTTGTGACTCTTTTGGTTCCCATTCTCTGGCATAAGCTACGGAACCATTTTTTTTTTTGTCTTACCTTATCCGAATCAGTGTTTTTCTTCATAAGCTAACCTTAGCTCTATAGCGGCTATCCACAGTTTCTCTGTCTGTCTGTCTGTCTGTCTGTCTGTCTCTCTGTCTCTCTCTCTCTGTCTGTCTGTCTGTCTGTCTCTCTCTCTCTCGGACTCTTTCTCTCTGTTTATCTAAACTCTCCCCATAACATGTTGTTACAATCTTCTTTTGTTATTCGCTATTATCACAGAGAGAAGCCGGCCATGCAGAATGAGATCGAAATTAGGCTTCCCATCATTTGCTGTACAAAAACTTTCCGCCATTATTTTTTCGTTATAAAAGACCTGCGATAGGGCTTGTCTAGATCTAATACAGCGTTTTTAACAAAAGCAATTCATTTTGATTCTTACAATCTGTGT
>JAWDGP010006374.1:35000-72500 GCA_033675545.1 Elysia crispata | reverse complement strand
TTATACCTCATTAATGGTTTGCTAAATGTGTGTTCTAACTACTGTTAGAGTAGGCAGACTAGACCCGAAAACATCAACTGGATTTTTACCTTGATTTTTTAAGTACTACTTTGAATTCTTTTCTCCATATCCATCGATGTATGTCTGCCTGTCTGTCTGTCTGTCTGTCTGTCTGTCTGTCTGTCTGTCTCTCTCTCTCTCTCTCTCTCTCTCTCTCTCTCTCTCTCTCTCTCTCTTCTTTGGACCATAAAGAAGAGAGGCTCGGGCTTTGTTTTTCTTCTTGTTTTGCCTCTATGAATCTATAGACATTTCAGCCAGAGTAACCGCTCTGAACTTGAAATCCTCATTATCTCTACAATCATGTAGATCGTCATCCGACTAACCTCTTTCCCAGAATTTGTTAATTCTCATGGTGGATGCCATCCAGGTACCCAGTCAGCAGTAGTATTGCTTGTATGACCAGTACGCTGGGCTTGGTGTGAAGGGCAGGGTTTTGGTTGGTCTACCTAGCATCTTATAATTTACGAGATGCGTAAATCTTGACCGTGAGTGAACAGAACCGATTAATGCATGGCCGCCACAGTGTGAGCAGTGCATGGGACTCACCTCAAACTTGAGCGATAGCTTCGAGAAAGAATGGGGTTCTTGAAATGGTCTATCCATAAAGTATTCATAATTAATCGTTAAGATACCAATGACAGTTAGGGGGACTTTGACGACTATATCGAAGAAAGTCTTTCTTCCGTACTCCCTCCACCCCCACCCCCTCCCCCCTTAAAAGTAAAGATATTTGGACAGGCATGTTAGTGATAGCGAGTACTTTCTTGTTCAGCCTCACATCCAATAGACATGTAGCTGAATCGAACTAGTTAGCAAGAGCCTTCCTAGGTAAACTATAGATTTTTCTATCATTTCACACTCACAATCATTCAGCGTTTCGCAATCACTCCAATTTAGGGGGGGGCGTCTTCATTAAACCGGTTTTTTGTAATTTTGCAATAGAAAAAGATCGCCCCCTTCTTCTCTCTCTCAAAGAGCTTTTGTGCTTACATATCGTAGCAAATTTTCGTTTTGCCCAACTGGCTGACAATGTAATAACTCAGGGTTAGTAAAGCGTAAATTTAACAATCTTATATCTAATCTAGTTGAATACGCTTAGTCTCGACCTCAGGTGTAGCGGTTGGCCTTTGTAAAACTGCCGAGGCGGTTGTTCTTCTTTCCAAAGAGCTGATTTTTGTTTTTGCCCAACCGACAATACTTATAATAACACAGGACCAGAAAAGCTTAAATTTAACAGTGTAACATCTAGATCTAGCTGAATACACTTAGCCTCGACCTCAGGTGTAGCGGTTGGCCTTTGTAAAATTGCCGAGGTGATTGTTCTTCTTTCCAAAGAGCGCCGTTGAACCCAAGCTTTAGTTGGGCATTCAAGCTGTGGGGTATCGATCGCCAGAACAGGTCTGCTTGGCACCAGGGATAGAGTTCTAGATCCAGAGCCCAGACATATCAGCCACGGCCGCCGTCTGCTGCCGCAGAGATCGATGAATGGGCCTGGCGCTGGGCAGGACTAGGACTGACACAGGTCTAAGCATGCTCTGAGTAATATCTATTGCTGCTGGTATACTACAGTCCAGACTTTGCACCATGGGACTCTCTGAACTCAACAAGTAAAAGGTTAATGACTAAAACGAATTTCCCTCCCTCTGTCAGCTCTCTGGCTCTATGACCGTCTCTCTCTCTCTCTCTCTCTCTCTCTCTCTCTCTCTCTCTCTCTCTCTCTCTCTCTCTCTCTCTCTCTCTCTCTCTCTCTCTCTCTCTCTCTCTCATGATGTGTCATGGTATCAGGTTTGCCACTAACTTTTGTGAGCGGTTAACAGTCAGCTCTCAATAACCCTTAACTTGAATATTAATGTCAGATCGCTACGCTTTTTAGAGTGCTTCCATCCCATTAAACAGCATACTAGACTTCGACAGTCATGTGAAGATTATTTATTAATACAAATTACATGTTATACGAAACGAGCGTGTGTACTGGCTCCGGGCGTGTTGCCCAGCACCAGTGATGCGGGTGGAAGCCCAGGTGTCACATCCCCCAGGCAGTTCGCGTAGCACAGCAGGTGAAAAAAATCTAAATATCCCAATATTAAATAATGACATTCTGGTTGGTTCGCAAACTCGCGGTGCTCATTAGCACAAACCCAGTCGATGATTCCCACCGCTGATAAACACCATCTTAGATTTCACAAGGCAATTATTATGATACATGTTTTGACAACTTTGTAGTGTCAGTGCATTGCAGCTGAGCTTATCTTACGGTTAACTGGGAACAAAGGATTACTGTGTTCAGTCCGTGCTTAGTTTCTCTTATCTTTGGCCTAATTTGTTCTTAGTAATGTTTTCAATTCAGAGCCAAGTTTCCAACTTACATAAGTCGATAATTGAGCCTTATCAGTGAAACTGGCAAGACTCTATGGAGCGAGCGATAGCTAATACTCATAGCTAGAGATAAAGCAATAAGCACTGGGAAGTGGTTGATGTTTTGACCTTTTATCTTGTTAGTGCATTAAATGACTTCGAGTACTGGAGAAAGATTTTTTGGCAAGGAGAAGAGACCTAAGAAGCCTAGTTACTTAAGAAGAAAGAGATCAGAAATTCCTTAACAGTATGTAGTTAAAATTTAGTTGCTTTTTCTTTTTTCCTAATTGCGCTGATCGAGTTCACTGCATTGTTGTCTTTCTTGTTATACGACCTTCATCACCTTGGGCTCTGTTAGACCGAAATTTTTTTTTTTTTTTAGAAAAGCGGCTACTCTGATCCAAATTCATTTCGTTTCACACTTTTCCCCCTGTCTTTATCCGCTTTTAGCTTTTAGATTGTTCACGAGCGCTGACCGTCAGTGCTAACCCATATGGTCCCCTCACTGTGACCGCTCTAATTCCGCACTGACCGCTGAGATCGCCAGTCCGACACGCCTTCCTTCTGGTGGTCAGTGTGTGCACCAGCAGCGTGCTAGCCTAAGGTACCAAGGTCAGACTAAACTGATAGATTTAGAGCCTTGAGGTGGATGCTCGAACACTGACCTCATTTTCTGGGGAAATAAAAAATTTGAACATTTCAGTACTCTTATTTTGCAAAATCTGGAGGTAAAACACCACCCAAGATGAACAAAAACTTCAAGCTGGATCATTTACAGGTCTGTATGACTGTGTGCTATTCATCAGAGTTTTATTTCAGTGCGTGATTCAAACAGCTTCCTGACACCAAATCCTACATTTGTGCGTTTGATGCCTTAAAGTAAAAACGGACTGGGAAAGTTTTATACCTCTTGTCTGAGCTGATTATTGGGACCGTATTATCGACTCTAATTTTTCACGTCCTCCCTTTCTCTCTCTCTCTCTCTCTCTCTCTCTCTCTCTCTCTCTCTCTCTCTCTCTCTCTCTCTCTCTCTCTCTCTCTCTCTCTCTCTCTCTCTCTCTCTCTCTCTCTCTCTCTCTCTCTCTCTCTCTCTCTCTCTATTGTCTGTCTGTTTATAGATTCTCTCTCTCTCTCTCTCTCTCTCTCTCTCTCTCTCTCTCTCTCTCTATTGTCTGTCTGTTTATAGATTCTCTCTCTCTCTCTCTCTCTCTCTCTCTCTCTCTCTCTCTCTCTCTCTCTCTCTCTCGATATCTATCTATCGCTCAAATATGATCTATGACTCCCTTTTCACCCACTACGAAATAGGTAGCCTTTGAGTCTTTTGTGAGGAAACGTACTTATTTTTCTCTCCTATAATGTATATCTTATCATCAGACTGATATTAAGAACATCGAAGCGAGTTGTCTCCGTACACCCTTCCCAACTTCCCAATAATTCTGCCTCATCTCCTCCCGGTGCCAATCGCCGTGGACACGCCGGTATCGAGTAGAATCTAAATATAGCGCTTACACCACCGGCGTCACCCCACCATTCTGTGAACGTGAGTCTCCGCTCTTCCGAGAGAGCTCTGCGTGAGCGGCAAGAATATCACATGACCCTGGGGTGTTAGGTCTGTCTAGTCATGTGTCTCCCGACAAGACACAGTCAGTGTCTGGCTCCTCGTCTCAAATGGAATCCTTTCGTTAATTGTGTCCAAAGCACCATGGAGTTAGCAGATCCTGCGGAGACATGCGAACAAGCGAACCATGACACGGAACAAAACCTGGTACTAGCGCGGGTTTAATTTTCAGGGAGTATTAATTTTAAAGTTTAGTTACATTTTATACTTTCGAACCCGAAGCCGGTTTTTTTCTTTTTGTTTCTTTGTTATATTTACATCTGCTTTATATGCATTTATAGTATGCATTGCTACAGAACAGGGTATTCAAAATTAGTTATAGTTTACATTTTCGAACCTGAGGTCAGTTTTTTCCCCCTCTTTTATGAGTCATGAACTCGATCCGAGCCTAGGGGAACCAGAAGGAGGGTTCTGATTTTTCTTGGCATATGATATTGTGAGGCTGTTTGCTTTTGCTTTCCTCGCCGCCTTACTTTCGCCGAGGCTAAAGAGACCCAGCATTAACAGTACTGGTTGCTGGGTGGATACAGGGGAGCTGAAAGACTGTTTGGCACGGATTGTGATTCGAACTCGGGACCTCTAGATTGGTAGTCAAACGCCCTACCGACTTGACCACCGCTCACTTTTTCCATATTTACGTCTGCTTTTTATGCACTGATATCATGGATTGCTACAGGACATCATGTTTATAGATTGTATGCTAATATTATCATTATATAATGATAATCTAAGAGCTGATGTTGCATGATATGTTACTGAAAATGCACAGTCAATGCCAAATGAGCAACGTACCGATCTGATTCACCAATACCAATCATTTCAGGAATTAAATGTTCTGCATTTGCGAACATTAATTTTCTGTTGTTGAGTATATCTGTATTTCAAATAGTGATCGGTTTTGGCTTGATCCTGCGGCGAAAATTCAGTTTAAGCCTATAATATACATGTCTCAAAAGTTGATGCGAGACGAGTCTGGTCAGAAACACCTCAAACACTGAATGGATTAGCGCGTAAAACGTTGCAGCAATAATAACAATAATAATAATAATAATAATAATAATAATAATAATAATAATAATAATAATAATAATAATAATAATAATAATAATAATATACGTTGGCTCTGGGGTTAGTCTTTAAGCACAAGAAATGACGCAATATACTGGTTACATCTAACAACGAAAGCAAGACAAGTTCTAGCAGATCTTAGCCCACGACCGGCTTGTATATTATACGAGGCTATAATTGCCACTTATCTTACCGTTGGGATAGAAAACATGTTTTCTTGCGCCAAGCGTTATATGTTAGCAAATAAGTAACATTCTCAGTGCCAAAGGTTACCACTTACTATGGACCATTCCTTCATCTTTAGATCAGGAAAACTTTGTTGACTGAAGCACAGTCCATTGTTTGGCATGTAAAAGATTCGCCGAGGTAACCATTGTCCCAGAGAGATTACCGACACGCCACACTAATGTCACTACGACCAACGAAAACATGCCGCATCGCCACTGATCCGCAAATCCGGATTTTCTCCCGAGTGTTTCCATCATTCTTTTCGCATCATTCCAAGTTGGTGTGAACATGTATGTATGTTCCAAATTTTCCCCCCCTCAAGAGGCAATCCCCACAAACCTCTCGCGGAATCTTCTAAATATGCGTGTGATGAATGAGTCGTTTTGCTGATACATGGTTTACCTTCTCTCTCCCTGGATCCAAAACATTTCCACCTTGGGCAGGTGGCGAATTGGACTGTTTATAGAACCTGGTAAAAGCTCCGCCATGTTGGAGCAGCAGTTCCGGTCCACTCTCAGATTCCATGCACAGTACTTGTTGTGATGATAGTCCTGTGAGGGGTGGGGTAGCTCTGTGTTTGTGCTGCTTCCCTCCCTGTGTTTTCTTGACGTACGTAAACAGGGCCGTCTCGGCAGGTTTCAGAATGTGCCTGGCAACCTCCTGGCGTCTGATGGCGTCTGCTGGAGATGATCAGGGCCATCTGGTCCCGCGCTGCCGGAAGATCTAGAATGTCAGATCGACAGGAGATGCTTGCTGCTTATCATCACTTCTGACCTCGTATCGATGTCCATAATTGTTTGTGTTTTTTGGCTTTATTGCTTTTTATGCTAACTTGTTCTTTATCCAGCGTTTTGTTATTATTTTTTTTTATGCTGACTTGTTCTTTTTCCAGCGTTTTGTTAATATTATTGTATTTCTTATGCTATCATTGTTGTATTGTTTATCGTTCTGATCAAACACCGGTGGCGAAGCCGTAACGTTGTCACCCACAGATGAATGGAATGTCCAGTGACGTTCATTCACACCTTCAGTGAATAAGTATCCACTGTTGGATCTCATATTCCCGTCTTTGATGTGCCCGATAGTGCTTTGTTTTATATATTCTCTAAAAGATCTGAGATCATTAGTAAAAGAATTGATATTAGAATTGAGCAATTGAAGTAGTATTTTTTTACCTATGAGACCTTTGCGTCGCTTTCTAATGAAATATCTTTCTTATTGTTACCCTTTCACCCCTCGGCTTCCATAGACTTCGGCTATAGTCTCGAATAATATTTCCACAATCATCATCGAAATGTAGATTGGAAATAAAAACTCAGATCCTGGGTTTCTCCTATTTTTCTTTCTTATCTTTTCCTTTCTCAAGTTCTGAAACCACCGTTTATCGTGGTCTGGTTTTGTAACAATTTGTAACTGTTAGCCAACTCGTCTATACTATTCTTAATTTCTCGATCGCCTTTTCCTTCCTATCCTGTTCCTATGTCCTTGCCATTGTCTCGCTATATTTTTCAATTGTCCTTTTTTTCATCCTCTTTCTGTTTCTCCGCCGTCTCCCATCCTCCCTCTCTCTCTCTCTCTCTCTCTCTCTCTCTCTCTCTCTCTCTCTCTGTCTCTCTCTCTCTCTCTCTGTGTCTCTGTCTGTCTGTCTGTCTGTCTGTCTGTCTGTCTCTGTCTCTCTCTGTCTGTCTCTCTGTCTCTCTCTCTCTCTCTCACTCTCTCTCTCTTTCTCACTCTCTCTCCCAGTCTCACTGTCTCTGTGAAATTAAGCTTACATCATGGTTTACCTGTTAAGTGCTCCCCCGCCCGCCCCCCCCCCCCCCCCCCCCCCCCCCCTGTCTCTCTCTCATATATATATATAATTATATATATATATATATATATATATATATATATATGTGTGTGTGTGTGTGTGTTGTTTTGTTTTGAGCAGTTGCGCATTTCTCAATTCCCCAATCGCATAGAGTGTACTAAGACTATCTTTTAGCTAATGCCTTATAATTTTGAATATTATTCCTTTGCGGTCTCCATATTTTTTCGAAGAATCCTACGAAGAATGCTTGGCATTTAAGCGTAACCTAACATTACAAACCCGCATTGTGGTTGTTCACACCGGTCAAACCCCGGGCACGTCATGCTTGATCCACACACACGTCGTAACGTATCATTCACCGTCACGGTCCGACAGAGACAGATTTTTGTTTCGTCGGCTTTTGGTTCGTGTTTTCTTTCGGGGAGTAATTTTTCATCCATTCACGCTACCGTAAATTGCTGAGTAAGATATAATAGATTTATTTATTTCTTGACTAAAAATGGTTTTAAAAAAAAAAAATGCTGCCGGCGTTCTCTGGTCTGCTGTTGCACATGTCGCTCTTTAGTGCGCAAACACGCACACACACACACACATACACACTCGCACTAAAGGCAAAGAGGAGGGCGAAGGCAAATTTGCAACGAAAAGAGAGAGATGATTTGCATGTTTAATTTTTCTTTTCTTTTCTTAGTATTTCGTATCGTAGAGAACACTTCGTTTTTTCTTTATCTCAATAATGTAGTTTTGTTCGATTTTGTCTCACGGTTACCCCAAGCGTACATGGTCCTCTCTCACAGGACGACTTGATTTAAGTACTATATCTTCAAATCTTGAAGCTGAATGACATGGTAAACATGTCCATCATATGTTACGCATATACATAATCTTGCCAGTCAGGGGAATCTGTGTATGTCTCTCTCTCTCTCTCTCTCTCTCTCTCTCTCTCTCTCTCTCTCTCTCTCTCTCTCTCTTTTTTTTTTTTTCCTCCCTTCCTCTCCTCAGTCTTTCTAACAGTAGCCATCATAATGCATAAACCCGCGCGCTAAGCCTACAGCTCCTGACTTCAGCCAGCGCCTTAATTATACATTCAGTGCCCAGATTATCCACGGATTAGGCCGTAAGATTAATCCGCCATCTCAGCAATAGGAGGGCGAAACCTTATTCTTCTCTACTAGTCCTTTGCACTGTAACGGAATACGCTCAGTGAGAAGGTATGGAGTGGGTCTGGTTTAGAGACGGGCTAAGAATGTGGGAGTCCATCAAGCAATGGTCACAACAAACCTTACCTGGAATGCCGTTGTACTGTTTACCTGGTCATTATGAAGTGTTTATACTGTGGTTGCTTGAAGTGAGGTCGGCTGTTGTGAAATCTGTTAGAGTTAGTTAGGTAATCGATAAACAATTCTTTTCATGTTCGGAACGGCGAGAAGATGGCTGAGAGTTTGAATTAAACGTCCGTTACTGTACTAAGATTGCTATGGTGTGAAGCACTGAGAGCACTTTTTACTCTCTTACCGGTGTAAAAACTGAATGTGGACTTACCGAGAGCCAGCCTGTCAACGGCGCGACGAAATAACACAAGAGTGAGCAGCAGAGCGGCTGGGTATTAAAAAAGAGGGTTGGGGGGAAGAGATCTAATTTGAATGTAAATGTACATTGAGAGCGAGAGAGAGAGAGAGAGAGAGAGAGAGAGAGAGAGAGAGAGAGAGAGACACACACACACACACACAGACAGACAGACAGACAGACAGAGAGAGCGAGATACAGAGAGAGCGAGAGACAGAGAGAGACAAAGAGAGAGAGAGAGAGAGAGAGAGAGAGAGAGAGAGAGAGAGAGAGAGAGAGAGAGAGAGTAAGTAGGAAGACATGATGAAATAGATGCCGGACACGGTAATGTGTAATATAGCGGCATATCAACATCCACTGCGAAGTGAAGTACTTCAGGTAAATCAATTAGAACCCTGGGCACCCATCATTTTCCACTGCAATGTAATTCAGATTGCCCACCCTAAGCCAGATCAGAAATGAAACAGGTCCGTTTTGGCAATTCTATCTCGAGTCAAGTGATAACTATGAAGGCCGAGATACACGCACATTGGTGTCCTTAACCGTTAAATTGATGGAACCTTTAGAAACCTGAGTAATTTAATCAGGCTTGATTTTCCTAGGAGGGGAAAAAGTTGTTGGCGATATAAGATGATTTGGAAGTAAGCATCTTCAATTTGATATATAATAAATGCCTGTTGTAGAAGACTGAAATCAAAAGAATGATTAAACTGATGCGTAATTTTGGCTCCGCGCATGTTTTGGATTTGAGTTGTGAGAATGCGAGGAAGTCATGTTTACACAAAGATGGATTAAGAATTATGTACTTTATAACTCTCGTGGGAACTGATTTTGAAAAGATGCAGCGGGTTGCGAATGGGAAAGACGGAAAGAAAGATTGATGTAGACCGATAGAAAGAATGATGATTAAAGAGGCAGATAGATCTATTTGTATTTAGTTAGATAATTAGAAATACAAGCAAGCAGATTAGATAACCTTATAATTGAATAGGCATGCAAATAGATACATAGACAGAAAATTAGAGATAGAGAAAGAGAGTCAGACTCAAAGAACGAGTATGGAATATCGGCCCAAGACGAGTCTATATATAGATCAGAAGCTAAGATGCTAAGCTGTAGGTAGGGTTCCCATTTAAGAGATGGTAGACATCCTACCTGCGAGATATAGATCTCTTCGATCCGACACGCACACAAAACTGGAAGGTGTAGACCCAAACTGTGGCTGACATTCTCCTGCTTCTCATCACGCTGTCTATCTGCTCAGCCCATCGCCTGCTGTAGTTCTGCCATGCCAGTCCACCGAGAGGAATAGAATAATTTGCTGTGGACTAAATTTCTCTTCTATCCAGACAGATCTCACTCGCAGTGTGGTTTTAACCCAGTAGTTCAGCGCCGCTATTTGCTTCAGTTGCATAAAGGGTATTTATTATAGATTATTGAAGTCACAGAAATAAGTCTTAACAATTATCATTTTCTACATCTTGCACTAAAGAAAATGGTAGTTATTCATGGCTCGATGAAGCGAATTTTTTTCATTGGTTTTTACATTAAGTTGAAGTGTTTAGTTAATTAATCCCGAAAAAAATGCGGATTTTCTCCGTGAAAACAATCTGGTTTTATCGTAATTGAAAGGAAAAACCAACACTAGTTTGTATTGATAACTCGTATCGCCCATGTGTAAAAAAAGAAAAGAAGAGCCGCTCTCTCTCTCTCTCTCTCTCTCTCTCTCTCTCTCTCTCTCTCTCTCTCTCTCTCTCTCTCTCTCTCTCTCTCTCTCTCTCTCTCTCTCTCTCTCTCTCTCTCTCTCTCTCTCCTCTCTCTCTCCCCCCACTCTCTAACTATTTATCTATCTCCCTCCCACCTTTCTCTCTCTCTCTCCCCCCAGCCTATGATACCTCCTTCTACATAATTTGTTGCTCTTATTGATGGCACACTTTTGCACGTTGGGGGTTTAAGCTCAGATTCCATCACTCGTGTACTATCAGTATAACAAAATATATGGATAGAGTACTCTGTACTATTTGCGACAGCTCCTTATCTTTTTGTTATCTGTAAAGACGTGGTTCATTACAGGCTAACCCAGCGCCTTTTTTTTATCGTTAATGGTTAAGAGGTTGTTTTTTTTTTTTTTTTTTAATCGTTGTTTTCTAAGGCAGTCAGAGCTGCCAGAATTTCGGCGCCAAGATATAACATCTGCCACCTCCGGGGGTCTGACAACGGCAGTAAACCTCTTTTTCATAGAGATCAACTGGTGCCTTGATAAGAAACGACTGCTTAAATACTTCTTGAATCAAGATATTGTCTGTGGAGTTTGATATCCCATCTATCTACTTTTGGTCGTCAAGAGATTGTTTATGCTACCTTAGGAAACTGTCATTATAGGGTGATGAGGGTGTATTTGGGTTAAGACGTTGAGACTGGTGCCAAAGCTCTGTCTACGCACTCACTAGTAACCGTCAGCTTACTTATGTGCTCTCCACTCACCACTTAAGATCTTTGGTTTAATGGCAGTTATAGCTGCTGTAAACCCTCGTCACACCATTCAGATCATTGTAATAAGATGCCAACACTCTATCTTGCATTCGGCGTGTTTTCATTTTCCCTATTTACACGGTTGAGACACAAAATCTGATTCAGACCGTAACCTCTGATCATTTATCTTTTTTGTGTTTTTTATCCAGAGTGCCCAGTCGCGCATCTTTATCAAGAACGGCCACATCGTGAACGATGACCAGTCCTTCCACGCCGACATCTACATCGAAGATGGCGTCATCAAGTAAGTCCACACTGACTGTCATTTGGTAGGCCTACCACATCAATAGTCATATTTTAAGAATGGCATCACTGTGCGGGGCTTTCAACATGCAAGTTTTTTCGGGGCCCAGGGCGCCGGTCAGAGATCTGTAAAGTTGGGAAATTATCGAGTTATTAAAATTAATTAATTAATTGATTGTGTGGCGAAATACAGCCTCAAAGCTAAACTCTTTATTTTCTTCGGTGTATTGTGCATTACGTTACCGAAATGTATTTCCGAGTAAACAGGCTATCCGCCAAATGCGAGCCCTCCGCTATGAAGTCGTCAAAACTGATGCAGCCCGTTAGTCTGCGACACAATGATCCGAGAACTAATCAGCCAAGCTGCTGTAGTTTGGAAAAGATTAGAAATTGTTTTGAGTTGCAGATGGGCAACTGAACCCCCCCTCCCCCTTTTTCCAGTCAAAACGTCCCGAAAATTTTGTAGATAAACTACTGTCGTTTTTTCCCGCGTTTAACCCTACATGCACTCCTTCAGTAGATATACCGATTTTGCTTTGATCAAGCCACTAAGGCTGATAACAACGCGGTGCGATGTCACTTTGGCCTGAGATAGGTTAGGTCATCAAACTCTCATGAAAAGGATATTGCGTCTTTATCACCGGAAAGCCAAGACCAGAACTTGAAGTTGACCGCCAAACGATGGCCATTTCCCGCCAACCAATTATATTATAAGGCATTTCGAGGAGCGTCAGTGGCTGTGGGGTTCGAGCGTCCACCTTGATATCCGCAGAAACGGTTCTTGGCGGTTTTAAATCCCAAAGTGTGGCTAGTTGAGTTAAGGGCTTATTCAATTCAGTTCCTCCTTGCTGGAAGGCATTTGATATACAAAAAGATGCTGTGAAAGGGCTGTATCTAACTACAAGCAAACAAACGCACTTTGATTCTCTCTTGCTGAGCACATCTATATTATAGTTGTGATGTGTGAATGGGGAGATTTCACTCACGAGAATTAATGCAAGGGCTGAAAATGTCACATCTCTAAAAGATCGATAACACCGACTCACACATACACACATATACTCTTGCACATCCACACATACATCGTAAATCAGCTGGTAGGAAAAACCTGCGGATTGAAACATCGGATATGAATCATAACCTGGTAAAACCAATTGTCTGACACACCGTTTTTTCCAGAGTGATTTTTGATTGTTTTGGTTTTCTATTTATACCTAACCCCTAGTTTGAAATCTATGGTTTGCTTTACAACAGTCGCACTATATAGCACACCTCAATATAAAGATATGGGGGACCAGAGTCAAAATCTTTTTTTTTTCTCTTCCATTTTTAAATTTTTTTTTTTTAATAGCCGCCTATCTTTGAAACTCCAAAACTATATTCGGACTCATCTGTTTGACTGTGCATACCTTCCCACTTGCTAAATGTAAACATCCACCATCAGTCGAGCTTTGTATGTTTTCACTGATTATCTATAGGCTACCGGAAACGGAATTACAAACTGGAATTTGGTATTGTTGGTAGCAAAGAGAAAGAAAAATTGCTACGAATCACCACCCATGACGGTCAAACCAATCATTCAATGATTCAATTAATTTAAGATGTGCCCTTTCTATCCATCCACATGTCTGTCCTACTTTCCTATGCTTAAACGGACAAGTGAGAATTGAGGAATAATCTCTAAACCAGATATTTTTTTTTCAAAATCTGTGAGAGGAGGGAGTCACTATGACTGACGAATAGCATTGTACAAAGCCCTGTGATCCACAAAATAATCAAGGAGAAACGGAACCTGTGCTGTGATCCGCTCGAGAGCGCTAGTGTTGTCGGAATAATCCCTACGCCAGATTAAAAAAAAAATTTGTGATAGAGGAGGAAAGTCACTGTGACTGACGAATAACAGTGTGCAAAGCCCTGTGGTCTGCTCTAGAGCGCTAGTAGTGTTGGTTGTGAACACGGTGTATCGCGTGTACCTCCAGTGTAGGAGCAATGACCTCATCTGATCAGGAATGCACGTGAGACAATGATGATTAATCCTGGTCGATATGAGCTGCAGCCTCCGCCCTAGTATGTGTGTGTGTGAGTGAGTAAAGTTGGGAGGGGTTGGAACCTGCAATCTTCACTCATTCCGCATGACTCACACTACTCGCACCCTACCCTAGAGGTGTGGTGTGGCGGATCTTTGGTTTAGTGTGTGTGTGTAAAAAAAAGGGGGGGGGGGGTAAGGAAGTTGAAAGAGAATTGAGAAACGGAAAGAACGAGCAGGTGATTCAGAGATTTAACAAGATTTATTAATTGATTTGTAACTCAACCATGATGTATCGCTTTTATAAGCCGATTTGTGGATATAGCTATTCCAATGAGCAATTAAGGAAAGGGGGTGAGGGGATATGAGGAAGAGAAAGCGGACGAATTAGCGAGAGAGAGAGAGAGAGAGAGAGAGAGAGAGAGAGAGAGAGAGAGAGAGAGAGAGAGAGAGAGAGAGAGAGAGAGAGAGAGAGAGAGAGAGAGAGAGAGAGAGAGAGAGAGAGAGAGAGAGAGAGAGAGAGAGAGAGAGAGAGAGAGAGAGAGAGAGAGAGAGAGAGAGAGAGAGAGAGAGAGAGAGAGAGAGAGAGAGAGAGAGAGAGAAACAAGGCAAGACGGTTGTTTCCTGCAAAGACGAAATAAAATTAACTAGAAACAACCAGATAACACTACTTTGTTCCACTACCAGCCACATGTGACTCCTTATCTTTAACACTTTCTCTTCCTTCAGACAGGTGGGCACAAACCTTGTCATCCCTGGAGGAGCACGAACAATTGATGCCAGGGGCAAGCTCGTCATGCCAGGTAAAATTGTCTACAAGTCTTCTCCCTTACCCTCTAAACACTAGAGCACTCTAAAATTGTCTATAAGTCTCCTCCTTTACCCACCAAACACTAGAGAAGTCTAAATTGTCAACAAGTCCTCTGACTTACCCACCAAACACTAGAGCAGTCTAAATTGTCTATGTCTCCTCCTTTACCCACCAAACACTAGAGCAGTCTAAATTGTCTATGTCTCCTCCTTTACCCACCAAACACCATAGAAGTCTAAAATTGTCACCAAGTCTTCTGACTTACCCACTAAACACTAGAGCACTCTAAAATTGTCTATAAGTCTCCTCCTTTACCCACCAAACACCATAGAAGTCTAAATTGTCAGCAAGTCTTCTGACTTACCCACTAAACACTAGAGCACTCTAAAATTGTCTATAAGTCTCCTCCTTTACCCACCAAACACTAGAGAAGTCTAAATTGTCAACAAGTCCTCTGACTTACCCACCAAACACTAGAGCAGTCTAAATTGTCTATGTCTCCTCCTTTACCCACCAAACACTAGAGAAGTCTAAATTGTCAACAAGTCTTCTGACTTACCCACTAAACATTAGAGCACTCTAAATTGTCTATGTCTCCTCCTTTACCCACCAAACACTATAGAAGTCTAAAATTGTCACCAAGTCTTCTGACTTACCCACTAAACACTAGAGCAGTCTAAATTGTCAGTAAGTCTTCTGACTTACCCACCAAACACTAGAGCAGTCTAAATTGTCAGTAAGTCTTCTGACTTACCCACTAAACACTAGAGCACTCTAAATTGTCAGTAAGTCCCCTCCTTTACCCACCAAACACTTGAGCACTCTAAACTGTCAGTAAGTCTTCTGACTTACCCACTAAACATTAGAGCACTCTAAATTGTCTATGTCTCCTCCTTTACCCACCAAACACCATAGAAGTCTAAAATTGTCACCAAGTCTTCTGACTTACCCACTAAACACTAGAGAATTCAACTGCGCTCCTTGTCTGTTAGGTAAAGGATGAAACCTAGGAAAACACCCGCATAATTTAATCCTGACCGCCATAGGGATGCAGGTTAATTCACTCCCTTAAGCTGGAGACAAGAACCAATGGAAGCCGTGGAAGTTTTATGCTTGCAATGCTAACTATCAACATCGGAAAAAAACAGAATAAAACAAAGAATAATGGGTGTATAATTTAAGGACAGGTATTAAATCAATTTATCCACATGACAGTTCCTCTGTTAGAGTTCAACGTTCAAGGAAACCTAATTTTGATAATACAACATTTGCAAAGTTACCATTGCAGCATCGAATCTCGAAAAATGTTTGATAAATTTACCTTTGCAGCAGTGATCTTCTATCAATTTATTTTATCAAAAATTTTCCATGATTGTCTTCTGTCACAACCACATTACCACCAATGTTTTTTTAAAACTATCGAATCTATTTTGTAAGATGGTTAAATGACTGTAATATCGTGTGTTTGTACCGTATTGGGTAATATTAACAAATAAATTATTCTCATTACCTTGTGCATTTTTATCTGAAACTGATGTTGCCAGGGATGCCATTGGAAAAATTACCAGCATATATTAGCAGCCTATTTATCAATTGTTCTTGTTTGAAAAAAAAATCTTTTATTAACTTTTTAATGTTTAACCTTAAGTGAAACAGAATGATGTTTTGTTCTTTCCTCAGGTGGCATTGATACCCACACTCACATGCAGATGCCTTTCATGGGCACAGTAGCCATTGACGACTTCTACAGCGGCACAAAAGCAGCGTTGGCAGGGGGCACGACTATGATCAGTACGTGATTGCTACTTTGTTGATTAATAGTGGGAAAAGCTGTGGCTGAATCGACACAGAACTTCTCAAATTTCTTGTTATCACCCTCTTTAGAGAAATAAATTCAATATCACATGATACAGGCAAAATTCTGAGAGTTAGGTGAACTCAGGGATTTTGGTGACTTTGATTGATAATGAAGGTAAATATAAGCTCAAAGTTTATCACTCACTTAAAGTGAGCCTTAAAAGACGCTTGAGAAACTTGAGACCAGTATTGTTATTTGATGTTGGTCTGAGGTTATTTTTGGACAAGTGAATTAAATGAGGTAAAATATGCAATTTTTTGTTTTAAAAAAAAAAAAGCTATGACTTTTGGGTCCTTTAATATTGTAGTATATCTTTATTAATCAACATGTAAGTTTGCTTTTTTTTTAATTTCAACAACGTTCATAATGGCCACCTCGTCCTCCCCCCCAAATCTGTTCCCCAGTTGACTTTGTCATCCCCCAGAGAGGAGAATCCCTGTTGGATGCCTATGAGAAGTGGAGAGGCTGGGCAGACGCCAAAGTCTGCTGTGATTATGGTCTGCATGTGGCAGTCACATGGTGGTCGCCAGAAGTTGCCAAGGAAATGGAAATATTGAGCGCTGAAAAAGGTAGGTATTTGATAGGAAATGGAAATATTGAGCGCTGAAAAAGGTAGGTATTTGATAGGAAATGGAAATATTGAGCGCTGAAAAAGGTAGGTATTTGATAGGAAATGGAAATATTGAGCGCTGAAAAAGGTAGGTATTTGATAGGAAATGGAAATATTGAGCGCTGAAAAAGGTAGGTATTTGATAGGAAATGGAAATATTGAGCGCTGAAAAAGGTAGGTATTTGATAGGAAATGGAAATATTGAGCGCTGAAAAAGGTAGGTATTTGATAGGAAATGGAAATATTGAGCGCTGAAAAAGGTAGGTATTTGATAGCAAATGGAAATATTGAGCGCTGAAAAAGGTAGGTATTTGATAGGAAATGGAAATATTGAGCGCTGAAAAAGGTAGGTATTTGATAGGAAATGGAAATATTGAGCGCTGAAAAAGGTAGGTATTTGATAGGAAATGGAAATATTGAGCGCTGAAAAAGGTAGGTATTTGATAGGAAATGCATTCACAGGTATGCTTGAAATACCAAGAACAAAGCTTAGAAAAGCTTTCTTCATAATCACAAAGTGTCATATCTTTATAAAATCACTGACTTCTTAGAAAGTATGGAGATCCCAGTGTTTCGGTTAAATGTAACATTCAGTGTTGTCTATGATTTTATAAATTTGAGATCCTCATAAAATTGTTATTTTTCCCCCAATTCCTTCCCTGCTAATGGAGAGATTTCAAAAATTTGAATTTCTCATAGAATTGTCTTCCTCTCCATCTATTGTAGGGATTTTATAAACTTGAATTTGTCATAAAACATAAAATTGTTCTTTTTTCCCCCACTTCCTTCCCTGCTAATGTAGGGTTTTTAAAAATGTGAATTTCTTATAGAATATTTCTTTCCCCCTCCTCCACAACACATACTTCCTTTCCAGCTAATGTAGGGATTTTAAAAATTTGAATTTCTCATAAAATTTTCTCCTCCACTTCCTTCGCTGCTAATGTAGGGATTCTATAAATTGTAGTTTGTCAAGAATTATTCTTTTTCCCCCCACTTCCTTCACTGCTAATGAAGGGATTTTAAAAATTTGAATTTCTCTTAGAATTTTTCTCCCCCCCCCCACACACACACACACACTTCCTTCCCTGCTAATGTTGGATTTTTTAAAATTTGAATTTCTCATAGATTTCTTCTTTTTCCCCCCACTTTCTTCCCTGCTAATGTAGGCATCAACTCATATAAAGTATTCATGGCATACAAAGATGTCATGATGTTAGAAGACCCAGAGATCTACAGCTGCTTCAAGCAGTGTAAGGAGCTGAAGGCTTTACCCATGGTGCATGCTGAGAATGGACATCTCATTGACATAGTAAGGAGCGTGGTTAGCCTCTTTAAGTTAGTAAGATGTATCAATACTAAATTCTATGCACTGAATTTGAAGGAATCCATTTTTTAAAATTTTGCATTTAGAAGTTTTAATATGAGACGTGAAGTTAATTGAATTTTTCCCAAAACTATTGCCTTACATGAATAACATTTTGCCAAATGATTGAGGCTTACAATTGTTGTTGGCAAAACTTTCTGAACACTTAACATATCGAGGAAAGAAAATTGTTTGGGAGTGGGTTGATGACAAAAGGCAGAAGGATGGATCTTAAAAAAAAGGTTCTCTCCAATTTCACTTTTAAAAAGTTGTAACTGGGAAAGAATAGGCAAGTCTCATTAATTGGTAGCTTGGAGCCTCGAGCAAGGAGTGCTGGATCTTGCCATATAGCTGAATTACTCAAATACATTACTGTGCAATTCAGCTCCAATTTTTTTTTTTAATTTTTAAGATTTTAATTTTAAGCTCAATTTTATACAGCAAATTTTTAAAATGTAGTCTCATCTAACTCATATATAAGCTACATAAATTGAAAAAAAATACCATGTCTTCATTAATTTCTTTTAAAATAGAGCAACATACAGTGGAAAAGCTGTAAAGTAAGCATGCAATTTTGTTAGAGAGAGACATTATTTTCCGATGTGGCTGTACTCTCAATCAAACTCCACATCTAAGTAGGTTTAAGTGAACTAAGCCACAGGGTACACTATAATTAGTGTAAAATGTCTCCAGTGCTAAAACAATAAAAACTTTGTGATACTCAGTATCTTCCACAGTATCTTTCCATGTAAGGTAAAGTGAGTATTGAACTGGGTCCAAGCATGGGGGAACTAAGAGTGGAGTCCTTATTTTTCTTGGCATACGGCCTCTGGATTGGTAGTCAAGCGCTCTGTGGAATTGACCACCACTTGCCCCTCCACAGACTTGTAGTTAGATCCTATAAATGAAGCAAACAATTTGATTTTGCATTCTGTAACTTGCTCTTCTGCTTTTATCCAGAAATCCAAAGAGCTGCTGGCAAAGGGCATCACAGGTCCAGAGGGACATGCTCAGTGTCGACCTGTTGAGGTTAGTTGGATTGATACATCCTCTTTGTAGCCTGATAAGCTGTTTTGAGAGTTACCCTTGAAAACAAAATGTGTCTCTTTCGAGTTAAAAGTTTTGAAATTTTGTAAGCTCCAGCAAGATTTCCTTGTTCAGGAAGCATTGGGACCTGTGTCGGTGATAACAAAAAGGTTGGAACAACTTGGCCGCTTTTTTTTATTCGCATTTATTCTCATTAGGTAAATGGCAGACATTATATATATAAGGCCAGATCAGAAAAGCAAGCTGGACTGGTTATTTCCTTGTCAGGTCTGTTTTTTTTTTCTTTAGTTTTTTCTAGAATATGGTCTCTCTGTCAATTGTTGATCCCGTATCTCTCACATTACTACCAACCATCATTTGTCAACTGGTCTTTGGCTATAGCTGTCTGTCTCTGAGTATATGTATCTATTATCTTCGAGTGATATCTCCTCTCTCTCTCTCTCTCTCTCTCTCTCTTCCACTCACTGTCCTCTCACTTATTACCCTCCTTCCTCCTTTGTTTCGTTTCATCATGATCATTAAATTTTGATGCATGCCAGTCTTCCTCTATTTTTCTTCTCTCTAATATGATGTATTGCTACCTAATCATGGGAAACCCTCATTTTTCTCTCAACCCTTCCCTTAGATATTGGGTTTTTTTTCAGAGAGGTGAGAGTGACTATATTATCAAGAGCCATGACAACTAAACTATAGATTTTATGATCCATTTGACCTCAACAGGTGGAGGAGGAGGCTTGCAATAGAGCAATCACCATTGCTGACCAAGCAGGGTCTCCGCTATATGTCGTGCATGTGATGAGCAAACCTGCTGCCAATATCATCGCCAAGGCTAGGAAAGAAGGTTAGTAGGATGAATTGATGGTGAAAAGGGGGGGGGGGGAAGAGAGAGAGAGAGAGAGAGAGAGAGAGAGAGAGAGAGAGAGAGAGAGAGAGAGAGAGAGAGAGAGAGAGAGAGAGAGAGAGAGAGAGAGAGAGAGAGAGAGAGAGAGAGAGAGAGAGAGAGAGAGAGAGAGAGAGAGAGAGAGTATGTGTCAGAATTACAGAGAGGGAAGTGGCTAGAATTCATTCTCAAATAATTTATTTTTCTGTTTATCTTTATATCTTTCACATCCTTTCATCACCACTAGGCAAGATTGTGTTTGGTGAGCCAGTTGCAGCAAGCCTGGGCACTGACGGCTCTCACCATTACAACAAGTGCTGGCGTCATGCAGCTGGCCATGTCATGGGACCTCCTCTGCGAAATGATCCATCTACACCTGGACATCTCATGGATCTGCTTGCCAAGTGAGTGGTCATAACATTAAGTTTTTCGTGAATGTGATCCACATGGATAATTACTTGGAGAGCAGGCCCACACAAGCAAATATTAATTTTTTTTATGTTTTTGGAGACAAAGAATTATTCAAATGCATTCATTTGTTTTCCAGAAATGAAAAAAAAAGATAAGTGTAGGAGTATTTTTTCAGAAAATTTAGAAAAAAATGTTTGAAGGCATTTGGAAAGAAATATATATCACTGTGAAACGTCATCTTGACTGATTTTGACAGGTTTCAAAGAATTCAACATTTACCATGTTTAAAATTTTCACTGCTAGAATTGTAGAGAAGTATACTAGCATCTCTGAATTTTTATCTAGCTTTTTGTGTGCTATAACTAACAGCTGATTCTCTTTGTTTGTTTATTTCCTGCCTTTTTATTATTGTTATTATTGTTATTGTTATTATTATTATTATTATTATTATTATTATTATTAGTATTATTATCATTGTTGTTGTTGTTGTAGCAAACACTGGAATTACATTTTTTATCCGATTCTATTGAATTTAGAGTCAAGTGAATGTTTCCTTCTTTCTTTCTATCCACCTCTCTCTAGCAATGACTTGCAAGTGACAGGCACCGACAACTGCACTTTCAATGCTGACCAAAAGGCTCTGGGCAAGGATGACTTCACCAAGATTCCTAATGGAGTGAATGGAGTAGAGGACAGAATGTCCATCATCTGGGAGAAAGGGGTGGTGAGTACGAGCGAAAGAGAGATATGACCCAGAAAAGAGAGATTTGAATCATAAAGATTATTATGAAATATGATTATAGCAGTGCTTCATACAGAGCATGTGTCCTCTGCTTTATTCGACATAACCTTTATGCCTGTCTCATTTTTTTTTTGCCTGCTCTATTTTAAGAATACAAAAATTTTAAATTGTTGTGTTCATCCTATTTTTTACTTACCAGTACTCAGGAAAAATGGACCCATGTAGGTTTGTAGCAGTCACCAGTGCTACAGCAGCAAAAATGTTCAACATCTACCCGAAGAAGGTGAGTATGGTGCTTGAAAACAAGACTCTCACCCACAAGGTTTAATCTGCCATATATGATAGAAAGAAGAGATGCAGGTTTCTTGTAGATTTAAAAAAAATTTTTTTTATTTGTATAATGTTAAGTTTCAAAGCAATGTGCACTCTTAGACACAGGAGTCATTCATGGCAATTTCTTAAAATTGTTCCTCAAATCCTTGTTGTTCAATGCCGTGTTTGTTTATCCAATATTCAAGTTAACAAGTATTTTTTTTTTCCTGTGCGGAAAAAAAAACCCAGCAAACTAATCCAAATGTAATTTCACAATAACTGACTTGTGTATATTGCATGCACAGGTTGATGTTCCCAGAATATTCCATAAAGGTCATTTTTCCTATTCTGTTAATAATACAAACTCTGTTAATTTTGTGTACCCCTTTTTTGTCCTTTTCTTTTTGGCCAAGCTTGTTTAACTATGATAAATCTTCTAAATAAATGGAGGGATTCAATAATGATTATTGTATCTTTATGATTTCAGGGTAGGATAGCAGTGGGCTCAGATGCTGACATTGTTATCTGGAATGGTGATGAAACCCGTACAATAAGTGCCAAGACACACCATCAGGCAGTCGACTTTAATATCTTTGAAGGCATGACAGTACATGGTGTGCCTGAATATGTTATCACTGGAGGCAGCATTGTCATGGATGAAGGGCAGGTGAGATCTGCTTTCCATCCCCTATGGCTCCATCAGTCTCTGAGTCCTTGTACACTTTAATAACAATAACAGTAATAAGAATAGTTATAATAATAATAAAAATTTTTTTATAGTTTACATTTTCAACAATTCTCTTTGTTGATTCCTCACACAAGAGAGATTTTGGTGCAAATATAACTTCAAAATATCTATTTTGTTTAATTTTCTATATATATTCGTATCTCTAGCTCCAATTATTCCCTAAACTAGGGAGGACGAAATTAAGATTTTACCCATAGCACCTGAATCCTTTTGTATCAGAAACACCCATTGAAGTCTTTAAAATAGTAAAATATGCCGTAATTCTAGAAGGTAAAGAAATACCTTTGAAAAAACATGTTTTTTTCAAAATTCATCTTAGGCTTTATTTTAGTCAATTTTTTAAACTCTTTTTTTATTTCCAGCTGAAAGTGACCCAGGGCCTTGGTAGATTTGTTCCTACGCCACCCAACTCTCAGTATGTGTATGGTCGTATAGACACAAGAGAGAAGGTGAGTAACAAAAATTTTTGATCGATAGATCAAGGCACAGTATTGTGCTTCGGAGAGATTGTCTTAGCATTTACCATGTTTAAGTGTCAACATAAAAAAACTTCATTTTACATTTCTAGTTTCCTGTTTATTATGTTGTTTGTAAATATAGCTTTAAAGTATTGAATTTTGAACTCATTGAGTTTACATATAAAGCTAGTGTCTGTTACTAAAAGTTGTTGTTTTATTCAGTTTACTTAGAAGTATCTCTGAATACACTTCAGGGTAGATTTTTTTTTTATCTTATTTTGTTATATCATGGCCAACATGTAGCTTGTGGGTAGGTGTAATTACTTCTCTTCAAATGCTCTAACAATTCCAGCCAAAGGAGCAGCTAACATGATAGGATGACCAAAATAATACTCAAGTACAAGAAACAAAGACCAGTATGAAACTTGTTAGTTATGTTACTAAAACAAAGAAGAAATATTTTTTGCCATGTTTTCCAGCTAAAACTCTTTTTACTGAGTTATTATCACTGCTTAACACTCTGAGGTATTGAGAGAGTGTTAACTAATTAGATCTGTATTCGTGCACCACGAAGTAGCCACTTTGTTTTCATTTTTTTTATTTTTGGCAACAGCTAATGAAGGACAAACTTTTTTCACCGGGATGACAGTGTTATTGATTTTTGTCTATTTAAGGCCAAGGAACCTGTGAAAGTTGACCGAGAGGGATATTCTGGTCCGGTGGTAGAGGTCGCAGCCCAAGAGACCAACAATATCCACCCGAAGAGGGCAGAAAACCCTATTGTGTCAGACCTTACAGGGGAGTTCCACAACCGACCTCCAACTCGTGGAGGTGCACGCAACATGCAAGACTCAAGCTTCTCTCTCAGTGGTAAAATTTTAGTCTTTCTTTTACATATATTTTTCCAACTCTTTGTTTGAGCATCTCTCTTTTTATCTCTTTCTTTATCTTTTTCCCACCTTCCCATCTTTATTTTTATCTCACCCCCAGTCTTTGTTTCTAGCCTCTAGAGTTTTGTATCTGTTTGATTAAAAAAGGAAGATCTTGTCTTTGCTATGTCTTCTAACTTTTCTGTGTAAGCTTTCAAGTAAAAATTATTTTTCAACCCTTTTCTTCTTCTAAATTATATACAGTGTCATTAATGCTCTCTTCCTCCTTAATTCACATTGATCTGATTTCTTGTGGACATGTTTGCAACACCATTGTCTTTTCTTTAGAGTAGTCTAATGTATAAAGGTTTTCCTCAACACTACAAAATTTTATTTTGGGGATTTTTTCAATCCCTATTACAGTCATGAAATCATTTTTAACATCTGTAAAACCTAGATACAAAGATCACATTTGCTTTGTGATGGAATTTACGGGATCATAAATTGTGAAGTGAAAAACTGTAGCCTTCACTTTTAAGTTTAAGTGAATCTTTTTTTCCTTTCATAGATTATTCAGATTGGAGAGAACATATGATCTCTTCAAAATTCCATTTACACCTGAGGATTTACAATGTGTAAAGTTTTAGTTCTTTTTTCATTGTAGAATATAGTCTTTTGTAATGAAATAATTTCTTCTGAGGGGTATATGTAGCAAAGACTTGAGTGTATTGGTAGTCATATTACATCAGTGCAAGATTTCTGGCTACAGCCAACTTGCCAGCATTTTGAGGCTTATTGGAGTCCTTACCAACAGATTTATTTTATTTTTTGCCTATTTATGAAAATATCCGGTACATGCACACGTTTCAAAATTTGTGATTATTTACGGACGGATACAAAAATTGTGGTTGCTATTTTCCATTAGCGGCTGTGATTTCTACCAGGACAGTTAATTGTTTTTTTTTTCGCAAAGTTAGAAAAAAAAATGGGTTTTTTTTGCTTCGAGGCTAAAAAAAACAAACATGGGGTGCTACATTTTGCAAACCAATCAATTTTGTCCAACTTGCACCCATGATGTTATATTTTAATCTCAGCATGAAATAATTATGTATCGTGGTTTTCTTTCAAGCATGATATAATATTAGTTATACTTATATCTATTTGTTGCTGTTCTCCATAACTTGAACCTATCCCTCACAATGTGCTATTTCAGGTCACCAATATGATGAGCATGCCCCCAAACGACCAGGCACCAAGGTTTCCAACCCACCAGGAGGAAAGTCGACAGCCTTCTGGTAGACACCAAATCTGCTGTTATCATCTCAGGCCCCGACCCTCCATGTCACACCCCCATCCACCATTCCCCAGGTTCCTGATGCCAGATTCAGCACTGTTTAGGAATCCTTGCCTTTTTGTTTTAATTCATATAACTAGGTCATTTAATGCTAAACATAAACATACTTTCTTTTTTCTTCAATTCTAACTCAAGTCTAGATAAATGTATCTCAAGATTTTTAGATTCATCTGTTCATTTTATCTCCAATTTATCATTTGCCATAGACGGGGAATTAAACTCTAGATTTCTCTTCTCTTTTTTCTCATTGACGATCTCGAAAGAGGATTGTGCATTTTTTTTTACTCTGTGTGAGTAAATGGTTCAACACTAGAGCTCTGTTGTGCTATGCCTTTTGTATGTGAGTATGTCATTTATCCCCCCCTTCCTGCTTCTAGTGATGATAGTGAGAGCTGGATCCATCTATGTGTGTATGAGGTTTAAATGTCAAGTGTCCTAGGTTTCCTTCAGATTCTTGTATGAGGACATATTGTATGTGTATGTGAAGGCAGAAAAAACTTGACCCCAAGAGTATGGTTGGTTATGAGACACAGTTGGACCCTTGGGTTGCTTTTTTATAATTGTTTTGAATCATATTTTAGTCTTTTTCTAGCTTTGTAAGTGTTGCAAATGATTGAATGGTATATGTGTACCTTTGCTTTCGTGTCAGCTTTTGAAGAGTCCTCTTTGACTGTAAGATAAGTGGCACTCAATCCCTATGATTTTCTTATTGGAAAAAGGAGAGAGAGAGAGAGAGAGAGAGAGAGAGAGAGAGAGAGAGAGAGAGAGAGAGAGAGAGAGAGAGAGAGAGAGAGAGAGAGAGAGAGAGAGAGAGAGAGAGAGAGAGAGAGAGAGAGAGAGAGAGAGAGAGAGAGAGAGAGAGAGAGAGAGAGAGAGGTATAATTGTAAATGAACTTTGGTCTGAATCCTTGAATGCTTTTTGTTTCTTTAGTATTGCTGATGATGTGAAGTTTTGTATTGCACTAGTCTGTGAAGAGACAATATCTTGACAAGTGTTATGTTATGTTGCTTTCTCTTGCTAATAATACGGTCAATGTTATAAAGCAGATGAGGTTTTAACCATAGAGGTGTGGTTTTCTTTCTATGACTGGATGAATAGACCCAGTACTCTGATAACTTTGGAAATGAAAGTTGCATTCAAGCGTTAGGTTAAAAACTGAAACACACACAAAAAAAGTGATAGAGTGATGAATTATATGTTTTCAATCAAACAAATTGTTACCTTTTTGAAGCTGTTTGTTTGGTGATCCTCATACAATTTTACTGCTCAAACTTTCTCCTTTTCCTCTCATTTATGAGCATGCAATTCATTTTCTGCAGGTCAACACATCAATTTTGGTGCTAACAAAAATCGGAGTTCATATTTTCAACCGCATTTAAATTGGAGGCATTTGTAGATGACTTAAAATTACTTGCATGAGCACAAAGGGTAGAAATCAAGGACGGATAGCAGATTAAATGTAATGTAGTGGAATCTTATTGAAGTGTTGCATATATATATATGCAACTTCATGCTGATTTACTTGGTATGAAAAAATATTATTATCAGGGAATGTGTTTATACTAACCTAAACCAGGTTACCTTTTAAAGGATAGACATAATAAAAATATCAAATGCTGGTGTGGTTATTGGCAGGTTACCTGTTGGAATTAAACTTCAGAAATTGTACGTTTGGTTTATACGTCAGGTAAAAGTAAAAGTAAGAAAGTAACGATTTGAAAGAAGCAAACAATGTTTGTATAGCTGGCATATGTGTGAATACAAAGTAAACTGAGTCGTGAGACGGAAGGGGAGTACCTCAAATATAATTAGCTGGTAGTTTTAACCCTTTGTAAGTGATAGTGCAAAGCTACAAAGGATATTGTTTTATTATGTTCCTTATAACAACATAATTATTACTCTTCCTTAATATGAACCATGTGTTCACATTGTCCAGATGTGAAAAGCATGGTGTACTTGTTATTATTGCATGTTGTTTTATCAACAGGTACAAGTTCTTATTTTATTTTTTTTATCTGTTCTGTTGAAGCGCTGTCTTAAACCAATGCTTAAGATCACAAGGACCTAGATGGTAATCATTAATGACAATGTGAAGGATGTAACTTTTCTAAAAGCACATCATATTTCGTTTTAATTCTGAGACTCAACGCTGTGCATGAATTTTACAAGCTCTAAGTTAATGCATTCTAAAATTTGGCTCTACAAAATTTGTTTTTTTTTTTCAAATAAACATAGTAATTTTTTTTTGCTACATTGGTGTCAAAAAATAAATGTTGCTTCAACTGAAATGAACATGTTCTTCATTTTTCAATCTGTTCTTTTCAATGTGCAGAGCTATCCTGAAGTAAATTTTGTCAGTCACCGCAGACAATTACTCTTGCTGCTGCTGAAATTCATGTGCTCATGACAATTTTTTTTTTTAATTTTGAAAGTTTACAGTTTGCTTGATATGATATGCAGAAAGAACGAGACCAAGCTGAAATAAAAATTATTAAAAAAAAAAAAAGCTAGTAGGAAGTGGAAGTCCTACTTCTGGTAGCTGAAAATTCTATCAGCCATAAATCTGAATACTTTTAAACTCCTTTTAATGCTGGCATCAATCTGCAACTAAGTGAAAGATTAAATCTCTTTGGTTTCAGATTTTATGTGCTGATATGAGGTGCATAACTCTATTTCAGACTTATTTCATGATTTAAATAGATACCACACGTCTAAATACTTACAATGCCAAACTGTACAATGTCAACTTGTTTGAAGAGAGAATTAAAAAAGCTTTTGTAAATTTTCTAATTCAGAGAACCAATTCACGTAAATTCAACATTTATTGTATTTTTAGTAAAGACCATAAATTTCCTTTGCTTTTGGTAACATATTATGTCTAATTAATTATTTTGTAAACTAAATATGTGTACCAATGCTACAAATTGAGAAGCAGACGACTCAGAAAATGCCATTTTTCTCAAGAAGACTTGAATTGAAATCTTCACTATTTAAAGTGCTTTTACTTCTGAAACAATAAGAATGTTAGAAATTAAAGCAGTAAAGAAAGCAGAAATTTCAAGCTTTCCGTAGGAAAATGGCAATTATGCAAAAATTTCTCTGCCACAAAATATCTCATTTCAGATTTTGCATCAGTTTTATTTTGTGAGACCCTAGATCTCAGAAATATAACTATTTTTTTTAGTACCAGTGAGATAATGTTACTTGAGAAACTTCCAGCCTTAAGTTAACAGGGTCTGAATATTTTTAACTTCATGAGGTACCAAATTAGATCTATACAAGAGATGGAGAGAAAATAAATCAAGCCTCAATTACAAAAACAAAAAGAGCAATTATCCAGAGAAGTTAAGCTGTAATTCATATTCGAGCAAACTTTATTATACCATATGATAACTATATAATCTAGGGTTTTATGTAGATACCCATGTTATGAAATGGTGAACCAAAAAGAAAAATGCTTTACAGCAAACTTATTTCATATTCATTTGAAATCATTTTTAGCTTTTTCCTCTTCAGTTTCAAACAAATTTAAGTGATCAATGAGAAATGGGCAAGGCCATCTTTTACAGTTCTATCTTTCTTTGAAGCAGGCATACACTTTGTTGCTTGAGGCCAGATATTTTTCTCACAGAGTGAAAAGATAATAAATTAAAGGCATCTTAAACCTGAATCCTCAATGCTTACTACAAATATTCTTTACATTCCTTTCCATCTTTCTTTCAAAACAAATTTATCACTAGTTACACTCTACAAAACTGAAATCCATATAATAGAAAGCAAATCACTCCATCCATGCTTTAAGAAAAAGCACCCAAACAATCAGCCCTTTAATCTAATTTATAGATTTACATGTTGTGCAGTATTCATTCTAACTTTTTTTGGCTAGAAAATGTCAATTAAGGTTATTTCCCACATACAAGCCTCAGAGCATTAGGTTCAACAATTGACAAACGCTAAAAACCATTAAAAACAACTCAAAAAGCAACCTTAATTTATCTTAAAAATATGTCACCTACCATGTGCAGTGCTTAATTTGAAAATTTAAAACGCCATTAAGTTGTATATTTGACTATAATCTAAAGCTTTTAAAATGTAAAGAAAGCAAATAGAATAGGACACATCTGTTATGATATGGATATCTCTAAATTTGAAAATTTGCTTGCACTTAACTGGCATACATTTACAGTGTGTGAAAGAAAATCTCACTTGTGATGAACTAGAAAGCAGCAATGAGCAAACTGCACAATTGTTTGTTGAGTCTGAGCCATGAAAAGACATGCTCCCCAAAATCCACTTTCGCAGCTTGGCAACTGCTGAAAAAGCTCTTCTATAAATAAGCGAAATCCTCTGGCTAGCTGGCTGGCGTGACTTCAAAACAGGCAGTGATCTCCATTGGATCATATTCTATCTTACCCGTCCAATAATTCAATAGTTATTAAATAGCTTTAGTGATGCGGGCTTTTCAGTAACATAATTATTCTGTATGGCTCTGCCTTAAGTTCAGTATAGTTACATGTCCCATATTGACCACATCTTCCGCAGCACATGCCAGCCACTGCTGAAGTTTCAGTGAAGTTACAAAACTTAACAGTTCCAAAAAGGTTAGTCTTCATGCTGTCTTGATCATATTGAGAAATTTTGTTCTTCTTAATGGCTGTCTTTACAACTTCTTACTTCATTTAATTTGCCTTTGTGAAGCAAGCAATTCAATAGGCCAAGACAATGAATTGCCTAAAATATATATAGAAAAAAACAGCGATCTAAAATATGAGTAAATATTGTTTTAATCAAATCTACACCTCAAAATTTAGAGAACGATCACACATACCATAGCAAAATTAAGGAAAACATGGCCCCAACTTTCATCACATAAAAATATTTGGGATGGGGTTACTACAATCTGGCAATATGATGAATACTGTGTTAAACGAAGAATCCTTCCACGATGCCAAACTATCTTAACATAATTCATTTTAATCATGAATGATTTGAAAACTAATATTTTCGCTTTAAACAACAACACCAACAATTAAATTATATTTTCCTTATTTTTTAAATTTTAACATACTATTTGTAATTTATAAAAAATGTTCTAATACATGTATTCATAACACAACACCAGCCCTCACTACATCGCATGTTACTGAAGAACGATCGTATAGTCCAACTGAGGTGAATTGTTCTTACCCTGTCTCTCCAACAATAAGCTGGACACAATGAGGAGGAGCCAAAAATCCTTGATTGTGACAAGCTATTTTTTCTTCGAAGTTAAATAAGTATAATTTGGTATCAGAGCAAGGCTTCTCTCGATACTATTACTCGAGTATTTCCTGCTTCTCATGTCAAGGAAACCTTAGGAGCACTGCTTACGATGGTTGGTATTATAAATTCAATCAGACTTATTATATAACATGTATATATATGGTCCCTGCTCTGCAAAAGTACAATAGTCAGATACACAATCAAACACAATCTCTCATGATTTTTGATGACTCCAGTTTGTTCTACCAACAAGTTTTATTGAATCATATAATGATAGACTTTCATGGTGAATCTACCCCATTCATATATTTACTTCCCACAAACACGCAATGATACATAGGATGAAGATCTCTGCATCTGCATCTAAAACACTGCCAGGTGACATTTGTTTCATATTAATTAGGTAGAAGAGATATGCAAGGATATGACTGCATTGAAAAAATAACAGGAGCAATAAAATTTGTAGATGTGAAAATTATGTGTGTATCTCATCAACCATTCTTTTCTTACTGGATAATAACCTTTCACCCACATTGCTTGATATGTTACCCATGTTTGGGTTTTCGTGTCTCTATAAGAAACTGAGTGTGGGACTGAGGGGGTAAGAGAGAGATAGACAGACAGAGATAGGGTAGGCGAAAGAAACAAACAGAGCACAAGTACATTTTTTAATCTCAAACTTGTGAAATGGCATTTGCTCAAGGGGACCTACAAGGATTTTTTTTCACGAACGATTTTTCACATATAATAATAATATGATAAAATATCATCCAAGAACTTTACTGAAAAGAATGGTTAGTTCATTTTGTGAAATCTTGAACTATATTTAGATCCTTTTGAACTCATACGTCACAGCATCACATAAGTACAAATACATAGGCTACGAATTCCCATAAGACAGTGCACTTCTTGATACTTTTTGCTCATAACGCATAGCTGTATATTTTAAAAGAACTTTTAATAGAGGATCCAGTATTACTATGCTTGACATAGTCAGTATTCATTTGAATTTAAAAAAAAAAAGAAAAAAAAGGAACAACTTGTACATTACTCTGATAATTTGTGCAATTTTGGGCCAAAAAAAAAGGAAAATATATTTTTATATAACTTAACTAACTGATTCAGAATTACAGAAAAAAATGTTTCTTAAATTGGGAGACAAATGATACATTTATAAGCATTATATTGAACCGTTATTTACTGTTAATGTGAAATAAAACCCCAGGCAAAAAGCTTTTTCTAAGAAAGCAGATGCGAAACTTTAGTTCTTAAATTTATTTATACTTTAAAATATTCAAATAACATTTCAAGCAATGCCCACAGCTTTAGACCACATCAACCAGCATTAATCTATTATTTTCACAAATTTGCAAAACGTTCATGTACACAATGACATTAGTGATCGCATAATGACAGAATAAATGATATAATCAAGAAAGATTCAAATCTATGAGGACAAGGACAATAAAATGAACATCAGTTTTCACATTCAGTACGACTTGAGAGGAATGACAGAAGCTAAGCATTTATTATGATGTCTTTGGCATTTAAATCTAAAAGTCTCAAATGGAACTCATCGTTTGTAAAGATTAAAAAAAAAAAAAATCAAACATGCCTCTTAATCAATTCTTGAAGATCAATGAAAAATATTTAAATCTCGAAAAACAGCACTGAAAATTTGACTTTCAATTTTCCTCTTGTCATTTCTTCACACTGATATGATATTTATAGATATATTATTGGTAAGCTAAAGAAACATCTATTTTTAATATGAACCTTTCCAAACTGAAAATTGTGACTAACCATACAATGATACATAAGGAGAAAGGATGCAGTGGTCAACAGTATCTAAATTAAAACAGATGAAGCCAGTCTCTTCTTAGAGAATGTCTTAATGCAACAAAATAGCCTGTTAATGAGTTTCTCTTACTCTCTTATCAATTTTATACCAACAAAAAAAGATCAGCGCTACTTCACACAGTGAGCCGTGCATCCAATGACATTCGACCTAACACACTTTCTGGAGCAGTTTTTACTATTATAAATTCCATAAGAACCTTACCAACTTTATTGCCAGTAATTCAAATAGTAAATATGGAAAGATACAACTTCAGTTGGTTTTTGCAATTTGGATATAAACATCATATATGCATAAAGAATAATTGAAAATAGTTAAGCTCACTGCTAATGAGAATGAATTAAAAACTGGTGCCAGTTATCACTCAAAATATTAATTTTCACATCGTTGCCTCTCTCCAGCTCACAAACCATGCAGGTTCAGCATAAATATATCATTGTTCATTTCATATTTTTTAAAAAATACAAAGAGAGGGCAAAATATGAAGCAAGCTCAGATTGAAGAGCCTGAGACTGCCATGCAGAGATCTTGGTTCGATTCCTGGATGGGACATCTAACAGTGGGGATTGGATTCCATCTCATCTGGGATAAAAAAAAAACTAGTCCTACAACCTAACTTTACATGGTAGTTTGCCATGGTAGGCCACAGAATGAAAGAAAACTGTAGCTTTATTTGCCAACACAAACAATATATTTTCGAAATGGGATCGGAATGGAGGAGTAGAAGGCTCTTAAAGCATACAAATTAGAATTGGCAAATCTGAGATAAAACAACTGATATATAGTGAATGTTTGAAAAAAGGTATATAAATCAAATGCATAATAACTGCGAATTAGGATTTAAACTTCTTTCACCAAAAGCAACAGTGAACCAAAACCGTGTTTTGCTTTGAAAGCTTTTTAAGTTTCATATCTTAAAGTTGAACAGTATAACTCTAAGGCAGTAGTTCTTAACCTGGGTTCGATCGAACCCTTGGGATTTGGTGAGTCCATCATAGAGGTTCGGCAGAGTCAGTAAAAAACATATCTATTTGTTGAATTTGGAAAAAAATCATATTTTATTTTTTACTAAAGAGGGATTCAATGCATCCGTAAATGAAACTAGTAGGGTTCGGTACCCTCAACAAGGTTAAGAACCAAGTTGCTCTGAGGGAATCAAAAGTAGATATTTGCTTTAAAGTAATAAATCCACATCCTAAAATACATGTTTTTACAAACAATTTTGCCCAACATGAAGGAAAAACTATACAACCACATTAAAACAGTACCCTCACAATGCTTGCCAAGGAATAATGCTAAGGACCTATTTACGCAAAAAAAAATATTTTCAAGAATGTTTGGATGAAACTTTGTAAATTATTTGTTAGAGTTTACTTTTTTACCCTGTTCAGGCCTCACCATTTACGCGTCATCACACAAAAACTCATACACTTTAAAAGTCAGAGGGATATTTCTAAGTCTAATTTCTATACTAGTGTTTAAAATACAGTTGAGTTGGCCTTAGAACACAAAATTTATAGGTTCTTAGACAAGAAATATATGCCTACAGCACTTCCGTTAATTTTAAATTTGCTTTCAGAAACAGTCTTAAGTCCAAAGTATGCAAGGAGACTGGAGAAAGGTCATTTTCACTAGGAAAGTCCACATCAAACATGACACTAATTTGTTTAACCATATGAGCCAGAATAAAAAATTTTGTAAATTAAGAGAAAGAGAAAGAGAGAGAGAGAGAGAGAGAGAGAGAGAGAGAGAGAGAGAGAGAGAGAGAGAGAGAGAGAGAGAGAGAGAGAGAGAGAGAGAGAGAGAGAGAGAGAGAGAGAGAGAGAGAGAGAGAGAGAGAGAGAGAGAGAGAGAGAGAGAGAGAGAGAGAGAGACAGACAGACAGACAGACAGACAAACAGAGAGAGACAAACGGACCATCAGACAGAGAGAGATGGGGGAGAAAAGGTATGATAACTTTACTACTTGCCTGCAGGTCAGATTTACTTTTTTAATACATCCTCATATACTGGGCACACGGAAAAACTTTATCTCCCCCCATACCCCCCTATTCTTAAAATAGTGACGACTTGCATTAATTTTCATTAAAAAATAGGCTGAAACCTTCGCTAATTTTAACAGCCCTTTAACCTAACTAACTGAAGGTCATTTTTCTCTTATCCTTCCACTCCAAACGTCCCTCCTGATTCATATCATTCATACAAAATTTCAACAACCAGTTTTAAATGCACTGACTATTTAAGCTGCAAAGAACCTGGAATTTTCACTTTGTAAATTTCAACAATATAATGCTGTTCACAGCCATCTACTTTACTCCTCCACTTGCAGCATTCCCCTCCACAAACAACACACATTTTGTAAAGTGATGTTGGCCGATGCTTGAAAAAGGGCTTAAATAGTTTTTGTTTTTTCCAAAGATATGACTATCAAGATAAATTATGACCTTTCTGAAATTCTCCCTGAAGTTCAACTAAGATTTTCTCACTTTTTAAGTCGTGTTATTGCATGGAATTTTTTTTTCCTTACACAAGGACAAAGTCACTGCTTCTGTTCTGATGCACTCTAAACTGCAAAAAAGTTTAACTTCAAAAGAAATGGTCGAGAGTTATAGTTCATTATTTCGTAACCTCACCAAAATTTTTTCCACATCCTATAGTCTTGGTTATACTCTTGGAAATAGAGCACTTGGTCATTATCCTTTAGATTTAGACTGCTTGAGAGCAGCTGGCAATATCAGAGGTTGCAGGACACATGGAAACAACCATAATTTAATAAGGTTTGACAGGTTCTCCATAACTTTGACTTTATAGAATCAAAGTTTGAGTTATGTCTTAATATTGCAAGTTGTCTCGATTACATAATAAAGTTATAATCGCAGCATCTAAATAAAAATATCCAGTTTTTAAATCAGAAATGCAAGTGTATTGCACACTTAGAAAGATGCACATAGTCTGAAGGGAGCTGTTCATATACGCTACATCAAGGTACTTGGCTACCAAAGTTAAGTCTTCTGAGTTCTCCGTTAAACTGTGGCTGAGAGAGTATCAGAATATATTGTGAATATGATCAGCCTCCATGATGAGAGAGCCCTCTCCTCCCTCTTCATCCTCAATCTCTGAGGGAGTCAAAGGATGACGCACAAACCTGTAAGTGGCCACTAGCATAAGCCCTAGCAACCCAGCACACACCACAAAAATAAGGTGGTTGCCATGGAGATAGTCTACTTCGTGCAGCATCATGAGCACCGTGCAAGAGATGAGATTGAGGGGCAAGCGGAACCAGTTCATTATGGCATAGCGGTGAACTTCAGGTATCACTCTAAGGCGCAAAATGCTCATGGCTGGAAAGTACACGCCCACACAGAATTGAAAAAGCAGCAGCGAGGACAATGAGAGGTTGAGGTGTCTGTACCGAGGATGGGTGGAGTAGACGAGGGAGAGCACTGCTACCAGTGCCATTCCCACAATAGCCAGCAATATTTGCGTGACAGCCACTCTGCGTGACACCGCTACCTGGAAAACAGCCTGACCCAATAAGATACACACCATGAAACAGGAGAAAACGAGGCCCAGGGATGGGTGACCTGGTTCAAGCACTGGCGTCCACAAAAAGATGATGATGTAAACAACAGACTCAAACAGAGCCTCGATGGAGCCGATGAGAAAGATGCGCGGATTGGTCACAATGTCACGGAGACCCTCATAGCACAAGGACCCAAATTTAATGCTGTGGGCAGCGTAGTTTTCATTCCAATGTGTGGAGATGATGACGCCAACAAAGATGAGGAAAGGCACTGCCATCATGTAAGGTGCCACTGGCCCCAAGCCCATCCATTCTGAGAAAATATTAGTGGTGATTCCTGCAAACACTGCCAGAAATCCATTCCACATGGAAGCTTTCTGAAATGTGATGGGAATCCATTCTTTAGGAAAGTCATGAGTTTCCAAGTGCTCATGGATGTACCAGGCCTCGAAAGCAGTGAATAGCACAGAAGTCGCCAGACCTCCAACCAATCGACCGACCAGCAGGATCCCATAGCTACTAGACAGCTTCAGCAGACATGACACCGAGTATGCAACAGTAAAAAATATGCAGAGTTTCTTACGGCCAAACTGGCCTGCTGCTATGGGTGTCCAGGCCCCAAAGATGACAGATGATGCAAATCCAAAGACGTAGAGCACTGCAATCTGCTGCTCTTGGAAACCATAGTAACTGTAGAGTTTATAGAGATATGGACCTTGCAACCAATCCGCAAACATGGCTACGAGGTAGACAGCAAAATATCCACGTTGAAACTTGATGAACTGTGGGTTGTTCCCCACAGTGACATTGGAGCGAGTTCTGTGGGCCCAGTACTGGAATATCAGGCACAGGACTGACAAACTGATAAAGATGGAGTATGTCAAGGCCTGCATGCTGCTGTCTGTAGATGCTTGAACACTCATTTCTAATTTTAACTGACACCACAGGCACACAAGCAGTATCTCTAAAAACAGTGCTTATTATTGCAGTTCATGGTCTTGCCCCATGGAAAATAACACAGCCTTATTATCAGGTCATTGCTCTGGAGAGAGAGAAAGAACAAAAAGAGAAAATGATAATAAAGGGTAGTTATAAATATAGAAGAAAACAGTAGGGGAAGACATTTTTTAAACATTTATCAAAGTGAAGAAGTCTGAAGTTTAAAAAAAATATTCAGTTATTCCCACATACAAGTAGGCCTTACAGAATTATTTTAACTTTAAAAACTTATAAGAGGATTTGAAGCATGTTTTGGCCCTCTAATTCTCTTTTACAAAAAAAAAACTACACTATTTCCGAAGCAAAAAAAAAAAACCTACAATATTTCCGGAGCAAAAAAAAATATTTTTATGATGCAGTTTTAAAGAGTTCAGTGGTGATAAAATTAAAACTTTGAATGACGAGCTTCTTCTCATTTCTGTCTTGCAAGGATTTTATTAACTCTAGAGATCTTTCCTTGAGAGTTATTTTTTCTCTTACAGGAAGCAATTTAAAAATTTAATCATATATTACTTTTAAAAGCTTTTCAACCTATGATTATTAAAGTCCAGTTTAAGGTTTTGTCAATCTGATTATCCAATTTATTGCTGTCTGTTGCTGACTTAAAATTCCATCCTCAAAACAAGTGAGTTATTTATGAATGAAACTTTTATATAAGGTATAGCTCAGTTGCTATAACAAATTTTAATCTCATATATATATATTATTGTTATTATTATTATTATTATTATTATTATTATTATTATTATTATTATTATTATTATTATTATTATTATATTCGTTGATTCTAAGATCTTGATCTTGAAGATCATAATCCTTCGATTCAGATCTTGAGAAAATTCAGGGCATATGAGATCTGATGGGCGTGACACTTAATTAGCCTACACTT
>JAWDGP010006374.1:0-30000 GCA_033675545.1 Elysia crispata | reverse complement strand
ATTATGTAATATTTTTAACTCTTTAGATATTCTATGGATTTTAATTTTCTGGCGCAACGCTTTAATAACAAACGAAATTGAGTTTTGTATAATGTAGGGAGCATAGACTAACCTGCTGATAGAGGTCTGTAGCTCTGAGCGTACATTGGCCTTGTCCAATCAGATTCCTGGGACAACATGAGATGGGCAAGTCATAGGTCAAGGCACTCTCCTCCGAGAAGTCAACAACAGCTGCTGCTGCGGTGTTCCTATTTCCGGTTTGGTTCGTTACCCAGTCTATGGGACGCTCGATCCCACAACAAGAAAACTGTAGGAATCACAGGTTGTTTTTTTTATAAGTCTTGTATCCAACTTAAGTATTTTGATGAATTCAGTTTGTTATGATAATCATTGTTTTGAAAATCACACTTCTAGATTTTTCCTTTTAAAACGATGAGGTCGATTTATCATGAAATTATCAAGAACGTCATCATCTTCACCACAATTAGTATTTTCACCATCATCTTCATCATAATCATTTTCATTATCGTATCTTCATCACAAATATCATTGCCACCACCTTCATCATCATCATTTTTATAATCGTCATCTTCATCATCATTATCATCATCACCATCATCATCATCATCATCATCATCATCATCATCATCATCTTCATCATCATTATCACAACCTTGTGACATTTTTTCTGCGTTTCCATTCCAAAAACTGTCTCTGTATTTGTCTGTCTCTCTCTCCCTAACTCTTTTCTGTCTGTCTATCTATCTATCTATCTATCTATCTATCTATCTATCTATCTATCTATCTATCTATCTATCTATCTATCTATCTATCTACCTATCTATCTCTCTCTATCTATTTTTCTTCTACCTACCTACTTACCTACCTATTTATCTATCTATCTACCTATATACCTATCTACCCGTCTCTCTCTATCTCTCTGTCTACCTATTTATCTACCAATTTATTTATCAATCTATGTATCTATCTATCTATCTATCTATTTCATATCTCCGACCTGACGTTGCACTTTGTCGACGCCCATCTGGGTTGCTTCATCCTCATTATAAGACACAAGTGCTCGCTCAAAACTGGACCTTATTGTAGATCTGGCCTGCAAAATGAAATAAATCAGTTACGCCGGACAATTTCCGTGCTGAAGACTCAGTCTGTGCGATTGCCTTCTTTGAAGACTCAAGTTAGAGGGAAAAGGGGGAAGGGATGGGATGAGGGCGCTTAGGATAATATTGTGAAAAAAAAATCTTCAAATTGTTTTACCTCTTTTTTCAATTAATGTAGGTTTAAAGAGTTATGTGTCAGCTTTAGAAGAGTTTGGTTTCAACATAAATCAATCATCACCATTGCCTACCGCCAGCTAGGAATCGTGTGGAGTAACTTAGACCACTGTTTGCTTCTCCAGTTCCAAGACAGGAATGTACAGAATGGTTCTCAAACTACAATAACATTAAGGAATTTAATGCACGATAAGATAAGTAGGAATCTTAAAGAGAAGGGAAATGGGAGAGAAGGGTTCAAATTATTAAACGAGCTTAAATAGAGTTAAACTCTCTTGACATAAAGCACGGACTTAGTAAGTCCGGTAGAGTGTAAAAAAATTACACCTCACAAGGGCAAAGAAAGATTAAAATTATTGTTTAATGGTTTAGATTCGGGGGAAAAAATACGCTTGCTTTGAATACTGCTATGAAATATTGATGTGGTATGGTTTGGGTGAAGTTAAATCTCTGATCATTTTTTTGTTGATAGCCATCAAATTACCCAACAAATAAATAATTCATTCCATCAACCGCATAATAGGAATCAAACAAACAGTCAATGAAATGCAAATCAATCAATCAATCATGAATGAATGAATCGATCTATCAATCAACCAATCAATTAATCATTCAATAAATCAATCAAGTAATCGATCAATCAATCGATCGATCAATCAATCACATACTCAATCAACCATGAATGAATTAATCAATCAACCATGAATCAATAAATCAATCAATCAAGTAAAAAAATATTCAAACAGGAGCTCCTACCTTGTCGAATTCAGTAAACGTATAAACTGTAGCAGAAAGCTCCAAGGAGCAGACAATCATCACCAAGATGGAATACTGCAGGCAGGAAAGAAAATGAGACGCCATGAAAGGTGGTTATATGGAATTCGTGCAAGGCTACGGTGTTCTAGATGGAAGCCAGAGGTTTTCTCCTTACTGCGTCTTTAAGATATTCGAAGTTTATGTTTCACTTTATTAAAATATACCATTGTACAGTAATGGCTATTGCTGATATTGCATTAAGAATAAATGAAGACAATGTAGCTTGGACCTTAGGACGCAATGTTTCGTTGTTAAAAAAAAAGAGAAATGATGGAAGACCTATCCAAGAAAAGAACAAGAGAGAGAGGGAAGGGTAGAAAAGAATTCGTGTGTTTATGAAGGCGTTAATTCGAACTTGATCTTTTGAGGATTTTTTTCCTTCCACAGTATAGCTACCTAAAAAACTTATGAGCAAACAAAACTTAACAAATCTGAGACCGTCAAAGTCAAATTTAATATTATACTAACTATGTGAAGTTAGAATCTAATAAACATGTCTAAGATGTTATTTTATCGTTGCCATGCTGTGATGCCTGTGTGGTGAATTTAAGACATAAATTAATCATGGACCAATATCATCTTGCAAATTAGGACTGTATCCTAATCTCACATTAACATCATCTGTTGCAAATCGCTTATTATCTTAGTTATACAATACTTAAATGAATGGAGTGGGGAAAGTTAAGGGAAAAAATGTGAAGAAAAAATTTCAATTAGGCTTGTGGACCGTGCAGTTTTTGCCAAACGATGTTGATCCTAAAGTAAGGAAGTTGTGATGTCAAAAAGGATAAGTTAGATTTATAGGAAGTATAAGTGGGTGTTCGTCACATAATTTTGCCCTATAACTCAATTGATATTAGACCCTAGCACACAATGTTAACTTATGACTTCGAAACTATTTAATATTCACCACAGGTGCAGACAATTAATCAAATAATATTGGATTTTCAGAACACAATAAAAACTGATGACTACGATAACATTCAATATTCACCACAGATGTTGACTCTTAATCAATTAATATTCGATCTTTATACCACACATTGCCAACTAATGACTACGATAACAAGTAATATTCACAACACAATGTTGACTCTTAATCAATTAATATTGGATCTTTACCAGACATTGCTAACTAATGACTTCGATAACAATTAATATTCACAACACGATGTTGACTAGTAACCAATGCTAACTTATGGTCTCTTGTGACTAATTTAATGTTTGATCCTCATTTACAGCATATCTACGAGATACAACAAAGGAAGAAATAACATCTAAAATTCGATCAGGTTGGTGTAGTTTCGGTAAAAACAGAGAAATGATCGTTACGAGCAAAACATACCGGTACTTTTAACAATGACATGATGATGTAAAACGTGATTCCGCACTAAGGCACACGCTCAAAGAATAAGAAAAACATAGACAGAAAGATGCTTAAGATTAAAATACAAGATAAAATACCATCTCAAATCATCAGAAGCAAATTGGTTTAAAAGATATAGTAGAGTTCGTAGAAGAACAGAAATTGCTTGGCCATATCGCAAGGATGAATGGCAATAGATCGACACCAAAAAAGAAAATCACCGACTGGTAAACACGGAGTGGGAAAAGATCAAGAGGAAGACGAGGAATAAAATTGCGAGACGATATTGTTCAATAGAAGGGCATGGTGTGGAGCAGAGAAGGAAAACAACGAGGGGAAATTTAGGAGATCTGATGCGGATGGCTACATTTTGCAGGGGGGGAACCAAGCCTTGTAGAAACTTTTAAGTTGGTAGAAACACTTTATTCACTTTTGAATATCTTTATCTTCTGGTGTACTGCAATAATGTTGTTCTTCATCTATAATTAAATCATATCTCTTTTAATTACTTTTTCTTATCACACAAACTTCTCGGCTTGTTTCCATCAAACAAACAGATCTAGGTCTAGGTCTATCTTAAAAGTTAGGTACCACGACCAGTATCTTACAAGTAGTAATAAATGTTTGTGCTCGTTGACTCCGCCCAGACATCCCACAATGCCCGACAAGACGGCCGCGCCCCCTGCCACGAGAATCAGATAGGCGGGGCCAGTGAAGTCTTGACGCTCTACGATTGGCTGGAACTCTGATAGTGATAGATAAAGCCAGATACCAAGCCCCACCAAACCAGGTCCTGTAATCTGTCAATGAGGAAAAGGTAATAAGCTTTGTAACAATAACGATAAAACAATACATAACATTATCAATGATAATCAGCGAACTCTGACAATAAGGTTCATCAATTACAGCATCCAGCTGAACAATAATTATTGGTTAAAGCAGATGAACTCTAGAGAAAGTCTCAAACATTTGTACATAATTCCTTCTGGCTGTGGATCAACTGTTCAATTTCACTCTTCCTACCTGAATCCACCAAGTTTTAACCTGCCTCAAGGAGTTAAATTAAGCTCTTCAGATGAACTCTAGATAAAGTCTCAAATATTCGGACATGATCCCTTCTACCTTTGGTCAGGAGTTCATTTTCATTTCTTGCAATCTGAATTCACCAAGTTTGAACCTACATCAAGGAGTTAAATAGAGACGCTCTTTAGATGAAGCCTCAAACATTCGAACACGATCCCTTTCCGCTTTGGGTCAAGGGTTCAATTTTATTCTCTCTACTTGAATTCCCCAAGGAACTTACCTACTAAAAGATAAGCTCTTGGACCTACCCAAAAGAAAAGATTGAACGAGAGTGTAACGCGCCGAAGACAAATCTGAGATCTCAATAGTTGTAGCAGCGCCTTGTCCCGAGATGCTTGCTGGCTCCTGCAAGATAGAAGAGCGTTATGTATGAAAGGGTTTTGAGTCGATAAGATGCTATTTCTGTTGTAAATCTTACTACATAATAATGCTGGGTTTTGCTGTTGTCGCAGTAGTAAATTCGGTTTCACCCCCAATATGTTTGTTTGTTTGTTGTTGTTTTTTTTTTTGTTTCTAGTTTTTTTGTTTTTTTTTACAATGGTGGCTATGAAAATAACAATTAAAAAAATTTGATAACGTTTTGTTACTTGTGGCAAAATCAAGCTAAAAGGGATTATATTCATGAAGGTGGTGATGATGATAAAGATGAGTCTTATAGTGATGATGATGATAATGATGATTAGATGATGACCATGACTATGATGATGATGATGGGGATAATAACGTTGATGACGATAATATTTGTGTTGATGAAATTTATCACGTTGTCAATGATAATCATGATGATAAAAACTTTTATAAGGCAGGTATTCATAAACTCATGCTGAAAAGATTATATCGATGATATAAATGATATTGATGATATCGATGATAACGATGATGACGGTGATGATGGTGAACATGATGAATGTCAGGAAAATAAGGGTGAAGTTCGGATGCCAATATTTATTATGACCAATGATGTGATGTTGCGACACGACTTTTCAAATTTCAAGTGGAAGCCATATTTGTATTGAGAGACGTGGGAAGAGAGGGGGAAACCCGAGGCGAAAAATTCTGGTTGCTAAAATGTTAGAACTACCCCAAGTTTAATGGCCTTAACTTCCATTAGGAGTTGTTCACAGAAATGTTACACAAAGTCATCACTTCTACTTCTACTATTACTACTACTACTACTACTACTACTACTACTACTACTACTACTACTACTACTACTACTACTACTACTACTACTACTACTACTACTACTACTACTACTACTACTACTACTACTACTACTACTACTACTACTACTACTACTACTACTACTACTACTACTACTACTACTACTACTACTACTACTACTACTACCACTACTACCACTACTACTACTACCACTACCACTACTACCACTACTACTACTACTACTACTACTACTACTACTACTACTACTACTACTACTACTACTACTACTACTTCTACTACTACTACTGCTACTGCTTCCACTACTTCTACAAGTACTGCCATGCTACTGCTGCTGCCGGCACTGCCGGCACTCCTTTTCCTTCTTCTCTTTGTTCGATCTAATATCAGTTTTCAAACATAGCAAAGTAAGACATAGAACACGCGCATACCTAATCTCGTCAATAATAAAGTGTTGCGTGGAGGAGGCTCGGCTTGATCCGCTCATGATCCCTCCCGGAGACCGTTGACTCACTCAGATCTATGGATAATGTCCAGAGACTCTTGACCACTCCTCAGGTCTATGGATAATGTCCAGAGACTGTTGACCACTGACTCAGGTCTATGGGTAATGTCCACAGACTGTTGACCACTGACTCAGGTCTATGGATAATGTCCAGAGACTGTTGACCACTCTCTCAGACCTATGGATAATGTCCAGAGACTGTTGACCACTCTCTCAGACCTATGGATAATGTCCAGAGACTGTTGACCACTCACTCAGGTCTATGGATAATGTCCAGAGGCTGTTGACCACTCTCTCAGACCTATGGACACTGTGTCGTCTGTATGATTAGATTAAACTCTAGAACAAGAGACTTTACAAGACGAAAAAATGGCTCTGATCAGGCAGATTTGTGGCGAGCGTTGGGTAAAGATAATTATTCATTTTCATTCTCTCAAGCTATCGAAATCAACCTGCCTCTACAGGGTTTTTATCATCCCTCTGCGACTGCAGAGTTCCGAGTCTGTAAAGAAAGTCATGACAGCACCAGGAGAAGCCTTGATGAGTATAATTTTTATGGTCTTTAATCTTTTTAAGGTGTACAGATGTAAAATTTAGAGCACAGCAGGATAGTCTCTAAAGTATTTCTGGAACACACACACACACACACATATATATATATATATATATATATATATATATACACAAATAATTATGTTATAATGTCGTATGAAAGTTGTTTTATTCTACATAAATGTGTTATAGTCCCAGGAGTCTTATACTTTATGCTAAGAAAACGACTGGTTTCATGGGAAACCCTCTATGAATAACGATTATGGGTATTACTGGAAAAGAAATAATTAAAGTAAAGAAAAATGTGAAGTACCAACATTCTTAACTTGAATTTCAGCACGGCTTTCAATAGAATAAGTCTACGCAAAACCGTTTTTTCACTCAGGCCTCTTCTGTTTTACGATTTTGAATGTCATTCAACAAAGAACAATAAATATAGCAGTTTCAATAAAGGAGTTAGTTGATATAAAAACTAAAGATAACAAAATTTTGTATTCTTAGCACAACTAACCCTCCCCACCCCCCCACACACACACACCTTAAAAAAAAAAGCAGCAACAATAACAACAAAATGATTTGCCGTATTTTCTCCGCAAAATAAATTGGTAACTGTTGCTCATCTAGCTGCTCAGAGGTAATGTCAATTTGTCTACACTGGAATTCTCCTACAACCATGTCGCAAAGACACAGTGCTGGTGAAAGGTACAGCCTAGAAGTAACTTTATCCGACAATATGGTTACCATCTTGTCCCGATCGAATTTGCAAGATTTTTTGACAAAAGCAAAACTGTCAACTGCTATCGTGTATGCATCGCTTCTGACTTGCCCTAAGCGGTAATCTAGATCTTACTCTTAAACAAAAATAATTAGAAGGTTAAACAACAACCTAAACACGAAGAAAATGGATATTTTACGAAATGTCCACAACGCAGCATGACAAAAGTCGTTAATCTAGATCTTAACCTTAAACAATAAAATAGAAGGTTAAACAACCTAAAAAACGAACAAAATTTGATATTTCACGAAATGATGCCCACAAGCACAGCACGGCAAACTAAAGTCGCCAACAGCCACATGTACTATAGCAGAACGACTATAAAGTATAAATTCTTCCCAGAACTAGATCTAGATCTAGCAACCTAAACTTAATCAAGAGGTAACATCATCCAGATACCGAGCTTGGCATATAAACTATCTCATTAAAGACGCTCCCCTGTTATCTGTTGGAATCTGCTGACCTGGGTAAACACCGCGACCCGGCTCCTACGACTGTCCTAATGCTCCCTCGTCCAGTATCCCAGCTCTTCACGCTGAGAAATAGTAGCTCCTATCGACAATTTAAATCCTTAACCTACGAGAAAAGTGACTAATTTAAATCTCAGAAGATGCCTTTGGTGAGAGATAGAGGGAGGTGCAGAAACTACTCGGGTAGTGTGTTCTCCTGAGAAAAGCCATGCAGGGGAAATGAAACGTGAACAATCATGATTTATTTCTGAGATTGATGGTAGAAGTTTGGATATTCACGTATTTCTTCTTAATTTTTTTTTTTTTTTTTTTTGACAGTGCCAGTTCGCTTTAAGTCTTTGAAGAAGAAAAATATGCTGTGCGTTATCATTTCAATTTTTTTCACTTCTGTAACTCACTTTATAATTTGATCTGAGAAATAAATTTATAAACTATACATTCCAAGTATTTTTGCTAGTTCTACGTCGCCTACATTTCCTAAAGAGAAAAAATAAAGCCCCAAAACAGTGACTTTCCGTCAAGCAAAAAGTAGAACAAAACAATACGGCATAAGACTCACAATTATATGTATTTATATAAAGAAGTTTGAATTTGATTCCTGGCTGGATCATCTGTTGTTGGTGGAGATCCCATCTAATCAGTGCTAACATTGGCTCATGTCAAGCCACCGACTCTTCGTATTCTATATAAAAAAAAATTAGGGATCTTTCCAGAACCCATTGAATGAAGCACCATTTACACATTCATATATATCTAAAAAGCATTGAAAAAAAAAGTGACAATGCTTAGGAAACACCATCAATTTTATGAAATCATATCAAGAATCTAGAACTCGATATAACTGTGATTAATGATGCCAATGGGATGGATCAGTTTTCTAAATATAAAAAGACAACAGTTACTTTTCTTACACCAATTTACTCTGTTTTGATTGCAATTTTAAGACTTTTTTTTATAATTAATTTCAGGAGGTAAATATGAACTGGCTTGCAGAGATGTCAAACCCCATAAAAAGAGGTGGAGGTCACTGTGTTCAACACCCCATGGAAAGGAAAAGTCAAAAGTCCGAACTTGCAATAAATAAGATAATCGAAGGTGAGATTAGGTTACAGTTTTTCTTCATTGATTGTTTCCTTCAACTCTATAGCCCCACCGTATGTATAATCCCATTGTAATTATTTTCTGTGTTTGGAATTTTTCTTTTAATAAGACATCAAAACAAAAAAGATAATTATGTCGCAGACTGAAAAATGTTGAAATTAAGAAGGAACTTGATTAAAGAAAATGAACTGCGAAACTAATATCGATCTCGTCTAGCATTCTGTATGAGTCCGTGAAAATATTTTGAAGCTGTGCACAAAACAAACTCTGAAAATGAGTCATGATCCTACGATTGTGGCTGAGAATTTTACGAACAGATTCAACTAAATCACACGACCTCTTATTTTCACCTGGATCATTCCAGCGATGTAGAGTCTGTAAATTGGCCTTTGATATCAAAGACAAACGGAATTGTTGACATAGAGTAGAAGATGCAGAGAGCAAAGGACATAATTATATAGTACGCTTTACTTTTGGAGAGAGAGAGAGAGAGAGAGAGAGAGAGAGAGAGAGAGAGAGAGAGAGAGAGAGAGAGAGAGAGAGAGAGAGAGAAGTTGGGGAAATAAATAGATGGAAAGACAGACGTAACTATATATAAGATAAAGTTGGGGTGAAATCATAAAGTGGAATGGGTAAATGTGTATTAAAAGATGATTGAGCAACTATTTTCACCCAGATCATTCCATCAATGTAGAGTCTGTAAATTGACCTTTATTTTCTATGACAAATGAAATTATTGGCAGAGAGTAGAAGGTGCAGAGATGGGAAATACATAGTACATTTTACTTTTAAAAAGAGAGAGGGGTGGTTGGGGAAATAAATAGATGAATAGATATGCGTATAAAGCGGTTTTAAGACATGTATCTTAATCGAAATGTAGATATACATATAAGATAAAGTTGAGGTGAAATCATAATGTGGAATGGGAATTATGACGGACAATGAGCTTTTGAGAGAAGGTGGAAAGAAAAAGAGGGGTATCAGAGAGGAAAATGTGATGATTTTCATATGATTTTTATATTAAGAGAGGAAAAGTAATTTGGAAAAGATCGTGGGGATGAAGTAAAAGATGAGTGAGAAATTATGCAGAGAGGAATGATTGTCAATTGAGTAGACATGGTGACTTCAGGAGTAGGTCGGAGGGGGAGGGCGTGATTCTGATGGTCCAATATCTAGTTTGTCTATTCTTATGTGTAAGGGTCATGTTTACACAAGTCTCTTCTCGAACTGCTTTTTTTTTTTTTTTACTTTTCCTTCTCCTCTCTCAATACGGTGATGTAGAACATAGTTATATCATTGAGAAAAAAAGAGTAAAGATGCTTGGCAATGTAGTAAGTAAAGAAGGTGAATTTTTGGTTCCACTTGATACTAAGAAACCTGTGCTTTTGAGGCTTCGTGAGAGGCAAATTGATTGGAAAGAGAACTGAAAATGACAACGTAAAGTTCAAACAGAGAGGAAACACTTTAGTGTTTATATTTGTGTTCAGGCCAGCTCGCGATAATGTTTGCAGACATTCAGAAATAGATATTTCATTGGAAAAGGTAAAAGAAAGCAATATTTCTCCCTTTGTCAATATTTTGGCGAGGGTGGGAGAAAGCCTAACTAGTACTCAGTAGTTCGTTCGATTTGTAAACAAGTTCACTTATGTAAACACAATAGGAGCCATTGCTGCTTTGAATTACTTGTCTTTAGCAGCAACATTAAAGAGGGTGAATTTTTTAGTTTTGAAAAAATCATGAGTAATTGTCAAGAAACCATTTTTTTTAGATTGAGATAAACAAAATGTCTTCCCATTTTAGTCCAATTTGAGAGGTTTAACAAACTCTATTAATTAAATTAATTGATGCCTTTATTCAAAATGCGCACCAAGTAAACCGCATTAAATTGGATTCCTCAATAGGTTACCATATAAAGCCCCCAAATTAGATAACGGCCAAGGACCACACGCTTTGACGGGCGCGCCAGTTGTCAATTACATCTTGGGTCTGGTGAGGCTCCTCTCGTAATTACACTAGGAATACTCTATAGCCCCACCGTATGTATAATCCCATTGTAATTATTTTCTGTGTTTGGAATTTTTCTTTTAATAAGACATCAAAACAAAAAAGATAATTATGTCGCAGACTGAAAAATGTTGAAATTAAGAAGGAACTTGATTAAAGAAAATGAACTGCGAAACTAATATCGATCTCGTCTAGCATTCTGTATGAGTCTTTGAAAATATTTTGAAGCTGTGCACAAAACAAACTCTGAAAATGAGTCATGATCCTACGATTGTGGCTGAGAATTTTACGAACAGATTCAACTAAATCACACGACCTCTTATTTTCACCTGGATCATTCCAGCGATGTAGAGTCTGTAAATTGGCCTTTGATATCAAAGACAAACGGAATTGTTGACATAGAGTAGAAGATGCAGAGAGCAAAGGACATAATTATATAGTACGCTTTACTTTTGGAGAGAGAGAGAGAGAGAGAGAGAGAGAGAGAGAGAGAGAGAGAGAGAGAGAGAGAGAGAGAGAGAGAGAGAGAGAGAGAGAGAGAGAGAGAGAGAGAGAAGTTGGGGAAATAAATAGATGGAAAGACAGACGTAACTATATATAAGATAAAGTTGGGGTGAAATCATAAAGTGGAATGGGTAAATGTGTATTAAAAGATGATTGAGCAACTATTTTCACCCAGATCATTCCATCAATGTAGAGTCTGTAAATTGACCTTTATTTTCTATGACAAATGAAATTATTGGCAGAGAGTAGAAGGTGCAGAGATGGGAAATACATAGTACATTTCACTTTTAAAAAGAGAGAGGGGTGGTTGGGGAAATAAATAGATGGATAGATATGCGTATAAAGCGGTTTTAAGACATGTATCTTAATCGAAATGTAGATATACATATAAGATAAAGTTGAGGTGAAATCATAATGTGGAATGGGAATTATGACGGACAATGAGCTTTTGAGAGAAGGTGGAAAGAAAAAGAGGGGTATCAGAGAGGAAAATGTGATGATTTTCATATGATTTTTATATTAAGAGAGGAAAAGTAATTTGGAAAAGATCGTGGGGATGAAGTAAAAGATGAGTGAGAAATTATGCAGAGAGGAATGATTGTCAATTGAGTAGACATGGTGACTTCAGGAGTAGGTTGGAGGGGGAGGGCGTGATTCTGATGGTCCAATATCTGGTTTGTCTATTCCTATGTGTAAGGGTCATGTTTACACAAGTCTCTTCTCGAACTGCTTTTTTTTTTTTTTACTTTTCCTTCTCCTCTCTCAATACGGTGATGTAGAACATAGTTATATCATTGAGAAAAAAAGAGTAAAGATGCTTGGCAATGTAGTAAGTAAAGAAGGTGAATTTTTGGTTCCACTTGATACTAAGAAACCTGTGCTTTTGAGGCTTCGTGAGAGGCAAATTGATTGGAAAGAGAACTGAAAATGACAACGTAAAGTTCAAACAGAGAGGAAACACTTTAGTGTTTATATTTGTGTTCAGGCCAGCTCGCGATAATGTTTGCAGACATTCAGAAATAGATATTTCGTTGGAAAAGGTAAAAGAAAGCAATATTTCTCCCTTTGCCAATATTTTGGCGAGGGTGGGAGAAAGCCTAACTAGTACTCAGTAGTTCGTTCGATTTGTAAACAAGTTCACTTATGTAAACACAATAGGAGCCATTGCTGCTTTGAGTTACTTGTCTTTAGCAGCAACATTAAAGAGGGTGAATTTTTTAGTTTTGAAGAAATCATGAGTAATTGTCAAGAAACCATTTTTTTTAAATTGAGATAAACAAAATGTCTTCCCATTTTAGTCCAATTTGAGAGGTTTAACAAACTCTATTAATTAAATTAATTGATGCCTTTATTCAAAATGCGCACCAAGTAAACCGCATTAAATTGGATTCCTCAATAGGTTACCATATAAAGCCCCCAAATTAGATAACGGTCATGGACCACACGCTTTGACGGGCGCGCCAGTTGTCAATTACATCTTGGGTCTGGTGAGGCTCCTCTCGTAATTACACTCGGAATACGTTGGAGAATAGATGCTGGGAGGGAAGCTTTGTCGGACGGGTGTGTGAGAACCACAACCTCCTCAGAGGTATTGGCGACTAGGGTACTTCGTCAATGTGGTGTCGGTTGAGTAGGCGAAACCGAGAGTGCTATATGGCGGAGGTTCGCGGCTGAAATCTTTCACCCCCTATTTTGTTTTTCATTTTTTTTTTCTTATATTACGCCCTAATTCTGCATGATGTTCTTATATATGTCTTGAAGCAAAGAAATAAACTAAATAAATCGATCCTGAGATTGCATATATGGTGGAGGTTATTTTTTTAAATACATAAATTGGTTTTGTTTTAATTACACCCTTTTTTGAAAGGTGTTTCTTGAAACAAACACATAAATCACTCTATCAAAACATTTAAAGTATTTTCAGATTAACATAAGTAGTAAAAGTAAAAGTGGGACCCTCTATCATTCGTCAAAAGCTTTTTTTGTAATTGCTGGGAATTCTTTCGTAAAGCAAGTATTTTACAAAAATTACCGCTAATATTACTTTTTTTTGAAACAAGAAAATGACAAAGTTTTCTTTGGAGTTTCTTATATTGGATGATTGTTTAATCCTCAAAAGAATCTCTATATAAAATTAAGTAATTGAAGTGCATGCTCACTTTGTGGATGGGTTATATCAAGTGATTAATAAAATACGAGGTATCACCAAAATGATCTGGTAACACATCGGAGATTCATAGCACAGCTGAGCTCCACTTCGATGAACACAACAAAATATAGTAATATAGAGCAATGTTGAAGAGACTAGTATCTGTCTGATATTGGCGTCAGGTAAATATTCATATTAGTGAGAGAAAAAAAAATGATAAGTGTTCGCTTTGACAATGGCACAGGATCAATGTTCGTTTTGCCCGATATCTAAGTAGAGATCTGCATGGACATAACATTTTAGTTCACAAAGTAGATGATTGGAAAAGAAAAAGGAAAAAGCAAGGAAAACACAGTAAAAGCTTTCAAGTTGAACAACAAACACAGACCAACTAAGACAATCTGATACGATTGAAATCTGTCTTCTTGCCAAACTCTGATGAAAGCGGAGCGTATTTTAATTATATTTGCTTTAATATAGAGGCGGTGAAAAAAAGTGGTCAGTGTTGCCGAGAGAGAATAATCAATCTTTAACGTACATAATTATTTTCTTTTTCTTTCTTTCTTTTCTTTTTTTTTTTTGACTTCAACTGAATACATAATTTTTTGTCACTTTGATGACTATATTTTTTTTTCCAAATCTATGATTTGCTGCTAGGCGATGGTAGTACAGGTTTAAGAGTTCAAAAGTAACCTTAGCAAACTAAGGACAGAATAAATCTGAAAGAGCACTTTGTACATATCAAGGGACAATGTTCAGCATATAGGGTTATAGTTGTGGTTGGCCTTTACATAATTACGACCTCTTCGTTTTAAAATTATTACGTAATGTTAACATTGTTCTCAACCATAATAGCAGTAGACACACAACTTTTAAGATCTAGGCCGGTATTAATAGACGCGTAGGAACTTTATGATGCATCATGCAAAAAGGATTGGCTTAAGATCGTCGGAAGTTGATTTTACGTTTGTTAATATGGTCCCAAGTCGGGGGAGAAAGATGGCTAGGGCAGGCGAAGCGTTAAGTGCCCGATAAAGATTCTTTGCACATATCTTTGATTTTTAATAGGTATCACATAGTGATTTTTCTACCCCAGCAAATTTGAATATACCCAATTGTACTGTAAAGATCTTGTTAAAATATGAAATTTCCAACAAATTTCATCAAAATCCGTTGGTAAATAAAAGTTTTACAGCTGTTTCAATTTTGCGCATAACGACACAAAACAAATTGCGCGCATCGGGTTGTTTTTAAGGACATATAAAAGTCATTTGTTAAATCTTATGAAACAAAAAAGGACATATTTACAAAGTCCAAGACAATGTCTATACACATACGAAATTTCACGGAGATAGAAAGTAAACAAAAGAATTTATTGGTCATGAAATATGGCCAAAAACACTTGTGGCATATCAAAATTACAAGCAAATACTCTAGATGAGGCACTTTTGGACCATCGTAAAAAAACACATATTCTTCAGATTGTTTCAATACTTAGTTTGCTAATACACAATGCTGTATTTAGTTGACTCAATTTTTGTCAGCAACCTAGAAAGCCATTTTGAAAAGATAGAGAAAACCAAAATTGGCATAGCGCCAAATTTTGCGCCTTGGAAGAAAATTGGTAAAAAAGCGAATCATATTGTAGAAATTATATCATAAAAAACACAGTTTTCGTACTAGAGTAATGAAACTTTTTAGATGCTGAACCTGATTATGCTATCTATTTGATAATTTGACCACTGTTTCTATTTCAAAACTGCATTGTAAGTCAATGATAGAAGTAAAAAATTAATAGTCACAGATGAATTATGATTGAACATATATTTTCAAATGTATACATGATAAAGCATTATGATTTTGATAGTTGTAGAAAACTCCCATGATAAACTGAGGTTCAATAGACGCTTACATTAAAGCTGAAACTGTATGACTGTAAAAGAAAGTATTACATAAGAGACAAAATACATTACAGTTTTCAAAATATAAATTGAGAACCAATTAATGTAAAGGAATTAGCAAGCCTGAAAATATAAATATTTTGTTAAATGAAAACAATTTGAGCCTGCAACTTTAAAAAATTATAAAGTATAAACAGAAATTTTCGTTTCTTTTAAATTGTGAAGGTTTCTGTTCCGTGTATGTGTTTTTTTAAGCCGCACCTATGGTTTTTCCCACTCTGCTTACCTCTCGGTCTCACTACCTCTTTTGCCAGACATATTATGTACCTGTATCAGTGTCACTTTTTTGTTGACTACCTACCTGTACACTTCGCTAATGAAAGTTTCTATACTGTTTGTACCTTGCAGCATTTTCTGTTTGTTTTACTAAATAAACCTTGAACCCAACAACAACATCAAGCAACAGTTTCTGTCAAATTTATTTTCACCGTAACAGCATTGTATTTAATAATCATCATCAGAACTTTAATTTTGAATGATTGTCTTTTGCCTAATGAACCCCCCTCTTTTAGAGGGGGGTTCATTGCATATCTTTCCAAGCAAAGTCTGGTAAAGATTTGCAGCAGTACCTGTCAGTCTTAAGTCCTCTTGCCCCATCACTAATTTTCTATATCGAATCTGATCTTTAAGATTTTCTGCTTTTCCATTTTTATATAACTGATCAAGCCCAGCTTTTGTGGTGCACAAACCACCTTGACACAAAACCGCATTCATAATTTTAACTTATTACAAAAGAATTCCAACTGCTTTTTTTTTTACTTGGAACCATAGGGGCGCAATGGAGTTACAGGAGTGAGAAAATGATTCAAAGATGAGAAATCAGTTGAATAAAAAGAGGAAAGCCTGGCTAACGAGAAAGTATTACTAAAAGTACAGAGGAGTCCATATACATTCAACACCTAAGGGAAACTTTTGCTTCAAGTCAACTTTGTTTGCCAGCACTATTTTGTATTTCTTTACAAATTAAATTGCAATATTTAAAGCCAACTTTTGCCTACAGTCAACTAACTTTTTTGGTCCTGAGGTATTTATCCAGACTCCAGTGTAAAGTCTATGGAAGTAAAGAAAGGGCCAGGAGTGGAGAGAACGACGAAAAAGATACTGATTTTGAGGATGAAGACGATCATTACATTGATTATGGTGATGATAATGATGATGATGGTGATAATGATGATGATGGTGATTATGATGATGTGATGATGATAATGATGATGATTATGATGATGAAGATGATGATGATGATGATGAAAAAACTGTCTTCACAAGCATGGGCATTATTAACACTGTATCGCCGATATTATTTTTTGTTTTATCATTTTCACTACTTCAAAGATAAAAATGAGCCTGACTTTAACAACAGAAGAAAAATTTGCCCATTTCACTCTGTGTATCTCTGAATCCATTGGAAGCTAGGAAGCGAGAAAGAGAAACAGAAAAGGAAAGAGAGAGAGAGAGAGAGAGAGAGAGAGAGAGAGAGAGAGAGAGAGAGAGAGAGAGAGAGAGAGAGAGAGAGAGAGAGAGAGACAGAGACAGAGACAGAGACAGAGACAGAGAGAGACAGACAGACAGACAGAGACAGAGAGAGAGAGACAGACAGACAGACACAAAGAGGACAGATAGACAGACAGATAGACAGACAGAGAGACGGACAGAGAGAGAGAGACAGACAGACAGAGAGGTAAGCACAGCACTATGGCATCAGCTTCCCCTGAGTATAATTTGCCTCCTTAGATTAGAGGTAAAGGCAGTCTGAATCGAATAGCGAATAGTGTGGCTCTGTCCTGCCCCCCCCCCCCCCTCCCCCCACCCCCGGTAATCCTGCGTTCACACCAAAAAATCGTTCGTCCAGAATTTTCCTTGAGCACACACCCATATAGTGCACCAAAAATACACTGTACTTTATAATTATCGCTGTGTGCTTACATAACATACCTACAGTCTTGATTATCACACAAAGACTATAAATATGCCCTAGAAATGTAGTAAAAGAATACGTTCGTCATTACGTCATAGGAAAAGCACACAATCATACAGGCATCTCAAATCAATGTTCTAGCTTGAATACATCTAGTTACATTGGTGATAATGACAAGGTATGATGATAAAAGCAATAAATCTGTTCAACAATTCCTTTCTTATTTTCAGCTCATTGAAAATAGTTTCTGTCTAAACCTAAGGTTTGTTGAATACTTTTTCACTGTGGCAGGGCAAGGCACCTTGATCTAACTAAAAATAATTTAAGAAAGTTATTTTGATTTCCATAGCTTTTTTTTTTCAAATGTTCCATAATCAATCATTATGGTCTCCATCTTGAAATGACTTTATAAAACATAATGATTTGTTGAGTTCCTTGACTGGAAGAATTATTTTAAACTTTGTACTGAAGTGCTCTTCTCCCTTAAAAAAGAAGTTCTAAGAAAGTCTTTATCTTCGAGTGCGCGTTTCTTTATGCTACTCTTCTCTTCTATGTCAATTAGTACATCGTACTACACGTATTTTCCCCGAAGCCTCAGTTTCCACTGCGTTTAATTCACGATGAACGGGATAGTTCTGCCTAAAGCACCTCTGTCCGTTCACTGTTGGAGGGAAGTCAAATAGCAGCGTCCAGTTTTCTTCTCACCTCCAGACCTGTGGGTAAGGACAGTTTTAGACTTTCCACCAAATAAACCATTGATTTCTAACTAACCCCTTTCAGTTGTTGCATGCAGGAAACAGGGGTATCTGCGGAGAAGTTCGGTTGCCGCACTTATAATTGAGGCCCCGACGTGCGCACCTGGGGGCACGTGCCGTCAGACCCGGGAAGATGAGTTGTGGGACAGGAATGCTGTGGCTCGTCCATTTGTTGTGCAGCCTCCTCAGGGGGGGGGGGGGGGAGGGGTGTTCTGTGAAGAAGAATTAGCCCGTGTCTGTGTTCCCTCCTTTCTATTAAAACCAGCCAAAATTGTTTTAGGGTTTAATAATTATCAAGTTGACAACTTTCTACGCCGTCTCCTATTTTTTTTCCTGTAAAGATAGCTAACCCTGTCTTTATCCCAGCTAGTTTAGGTAATGCCACGTTTTCTCAATCCGAGCGAGAAGTCTGCTAGTCTTTCAGATACCTCCAGTACTGTAAAACTTCTCTACTGTCACCTCTTTTAGACCGTTGCGCACAATTGTCTCTTTCTCTGCAGCAATTGGGGCTGACTGACCACTAGACATTAATTGCCAACATCAGAGAAGAGGAGACAAAACAGAAGGAAACGAAGTGTAAGGCCAGAGGTAGACAGTGATAAGCTATACAGATTCAATAAGCGAGCCCACTCTAGTGATGTGCTCAAAATAAATGAAACATGACTATAACGGGAATTTTAGTTCCAGGAGAAAAATCCTGCTGTAAGCAAGTTCCCGCTTCAGGAATGCAAAGAGATCTATTTCCACCCCCCTCAAGAAAAAAAAAAGAAAAAGTTAATGTACGAACTACTACTTGTAAGTGTAAACACAGCTTGACAAAGAGAAAACGACTAATAGGCACCCGCAAAATCTTTTTATAGCTATCACGTGGTTTTAAGAAATCATGGAGGCTGTGCTATTATTGTCCATCACGTGGTTCAAAATATACAAACAATGTATCTATAGCAGTACCATCTGTCTAGGAGGCCTGTTCACAAGGTTACGTAACATTATTCAGATGGGCCATCATCTGGCTAGCTATCAGCCACGTGCGCGAGGTTTGAACAGTTGATTAGAGCATGCTTAGCAGTACACACTGTGTTTTCACTGGACTCTCCTGCCATTTTGTTATTGGATTACATTCATTCTTTCTTGGATTATATTTCTTATCTTATTCTTTGTTATTCGCCCTTGGATTGCACCTTGTTCTAACAGATGCTTTCAATGTGGAACATTCCAAGAATGCTTTTTTGTGATTTGGTGTAGATTTTCCTCTAAATGTGTGCACACTGATAGAGTATGACCCGTGGCACCAAACATCATACAATGTAATATAAATATATATATATATATATAGACTGATAAACAATTATACATGTTAAGTTCATCTAAATATGCTTTAAGTTTAATTAGCTTTTCCCTTTATGGTCTCTGCGATATCACTTTATAGAGAGAAGGTGTGCTAAAGTGGGAGCCAAAGTTTTTTAAAAGCCTTTTAACTAAAATCTCTGATACTCAAAGTGCCCTCATACTTTAACCTTAAGTTTCATATTTCATTATATGGTGTATCGGTGTCATAATCAATTTCCTTAACTGTTTATTGTTTAGGGGAAGAAAGTGCACTGTTACAAACTGTAAGAGCGGCTATGCCAGTCAGAAGGGGAAAGAAAGTGAAACGATTATTTTATAATTATGGTTTTCCGAAGGACCCAACTGAATGTCATAAATGGGTTTCGAGTCTCCCTAACAAAGTTGAGAAAGTGACTGAACATATTGGAGTATGCAGTCGACACTGGCTCTCTGATACTCCTCACATTCGAAGAGGAAGATAATATTTATAATCTCTATGCATCCTCCTATTAACTTTGGTGAGATACCTTCACCATCCATATCACATGCTCATCCAAAAACTCCTCGCCCTACCTAAAAAAAGCTCTCAGTGAAAACAAAGTCAGAGAAATTGACGAACTGGATACATTCATAGTAAAAAATAAGTTTAACTGTGACACTGTTAAGGAAGCCCTTCAAGAAAGTTTGCTCCTCTATGGACCCAGTGCTTGTAATGCAGATAGAACAGAACAAGCAATTGCCAGCTTCAGTCGCGGTGGTTGCATGCATGAATATGTTATATACTTCCATATTAGACTTAGAGATGCAGATGCAGGAGTGACTGTAATTCAATTTGAAAACTACAACGGTTTTAAATTGGTAACACACCCAAATTTCCTCTGTAAAACTGTGAATCAATGGGATCAGCTAGAAGTTGTCCTTCATTTTTACACTGGAACAGGTTAGTACTGCCCATCATTCTGACCACCACCCCCCTCCCACATACACATAGACTTCTGTCTGTATTTCTTTCACTCTAAATATCACCATATCTTTTTTTTTGTCTTTCACATTCTGTCATTAATGTAGCCTACTGTAACACTGTGTTATCAAGTCTCGAAAAGGTGTACATGTGGATCTGAGTTTCAAAGTGTAAATATTTGAATGTAATAGAAATTATGATGAGAAGGGAGAGTGTGTGTGTGAGAGAGAGAGGCCCGGAAGGGTTAAGAGTCGGATTGAGCTAGAAAGATGAAAGAAAGGGAGAAGGCCAAATATAAAGCGCACATGGCTAGCACCTATTACCATATCTAGCACCCCCCTTTTCCACACAAATAGACCTCTGGCTGTCTGCATCTCTTTCACCTATTCTCTCTCTCTCTCTCTCTCTCTCTCTCTCTCTCTCTCTCTCTCTCTCTCTCTCTCTCTCTCTCCCTCTTTCCCTTTCTCTTCATTTGCTTCTTCTGACTTGATACAATTAAAAACTCTCCTCATTATCTGATGTACGTGTTCTTAGTGTGTCACTCGAGTGCCGGTATTTGATGTACCGTACCAATGTATTATCAAATCTCGAAAAGGTGTACATGTGCATTTGAGTTTCTAAGTATTTGAATGTATAGCCTACATGTACTTAGAAGTTATGATGAAGAGGGAGGGAGGGAGAGAGAGAGGGGGAGAGAGAGAGAGAGAGAGAGAGAGAGAGAGAGAGAGAGAGAGAGAGAGAGAGAGAGAGAGACGAGGGTTAAGAGTCGTATTAAGCTAAAGATGAGAGAGAGAGACGGGGGTTAAGAGTCGGATTAATCTAAAGATGAGAGAGAGAAAGAAAGAGAGAGAGAGAGAGAGAGAGAGAGAGAGAGAGAGAGAGAGAGAGAGAGAGAGAGAGAGAGAGAGAGAGAGAGAGAGAGAGAGAGCACATTGCTAGCACCCCGCAGACCGGCCCATCTGAATAATAATACATAACCTATGAACAGGCCTCCTAGATAATTGGTACTGAGCTAAACGGACACGGAAACCCATGTGACGTCACAAAATTCGTGTTTGACTCAGATTTCACTTCCTTTCCACCAATGTTCAAAATGGAGAAAGGACGTGTGTTCAAAACGTATGAAGAGTTTGAGGCAGCCCTTAAATCATTTTCAGTGGCACTCACAGTCTATTTCAGTATTTGTGAAAAGATCGAGTGAGTCAGTGAAAGAACTAATACTGAAGTACCTAAAATATAAAAGCATTCTCTTTGTGTGCAAGCACTCCCCGTCCAATCACACCAGCTCCTCGACGGGTCAGCGCCCATGCTAAAGGTAAGTCCCATCAATTGTGCTAATGAGATTTAGAGTTAAATATAGATAGGTCTTATATCCAGATCTAGACGATCTGATTTTAGATTTTAGTGGTTGGTTAAAGATAAGGGGTGAGTTATCCTAAGCCTAGATTTTTAAATCCTTCCCTGCCTCTTGGAGTAGATCTAGATCTAGATTCTAGATCTATAACAGAATGGAAAATTTTGCATGAGGGCACCAAAAGCCTTATTGAAAGACATTGTCAGAGTACTGATCTGAAACATTTTGCAGTTCATAGGACAAATATTATAATTTACTCTAGATCTAGATTTTCCAATCAATCATTTATTTTGAGGTTTCAGATTTTATAAGCCAAATTTATTTTTCTTTAGATGTTGGCCACTGCCTACCATGTGGCTTGATGCTATACACTAAATGAACTTTGTAGCATTCAACTCTATCTATAGATACATAACTACATACTCTTCATCACTTTCACAGGTCCCTCAAACTAGATTGTCAAGCCAAGATTCGTTTGAAGATCCAGAGGCCGAGACCAGTCTCCGCCCTTCCTGGCCATCACAGTGTAGTATTTGAACCATCAAGGGCATGGCCTCACCCAAGAAGTAATTACACTTTCCTTTGTTTTTTTCTATTCTGCCTCTTATGGAAATAAATACATATTTTCATATACATGCGGACTGTGGAGAAAAGACAGGAAAGCCTGCATTGCTTGTTCGCTTGTACTGTTACAATGCAGGCAGGGCAAGATGCTAAGGATTTTTTTCTATTAAAAGTTTTGGTGCTTTCTTTCCAATTTTTACAGGTTGGGAAGCGGTGTCAATTTTGCAGAAATAAATTGAATATAGGAAAAAAAAGGTGTTATTTAGCTCTGTCGTTATAGCAATGGTTTTCGCTATTCGAGGTGTTAAACATGGGTTCCACTGTACAGGAAAGAGAATTGTCCGTAAATTTAGGGAATTCTGTATACATTATACATTCATGTGATCCCCCACAAATTCTGTCCTTGGACAGACAAACTTTTGTTGAAGGTTGGACGTGCAAAAGAAATGGAAAAAATATAATTCTACGCTGAGTACGATATTTTTCCATCATTGAGTACCAACCTGTGCAAAAGTATAAACCTAGACGATATATTATCTAGTATAATGTATTTATTATTATTATTATTATTATTATTATTATTATTATTATTATTATTATTATTATTATTATTATTATTATTATTATTATTATTATTAATATAAATTTTTATACATTTCAATTCCAATATTGAGATTTGTATTGTTAATTGTAGTTCAAACTATCCGTGATATTGGTGTCTATTTTATCATTCATTTGTATAAAAAAAATTTCTTCTCTCTATCTTTACACCCACAGCTTACCGTTATTTCCAACGAAAGATCATTCTTATTTCTTCATATGATAATAGTGAGTACAGCTAGGTGTTTCGTTTCTTTTGTCAGGATACCATATCTACTCTCTCTCTCTCTCTCTCTCTCTCTCTCTCTCTCTCTCTCTCTCTCTCTCTCTCTCTCCTGTCTCTCTCTCTCTTCTAATATACAAATTTATAACTTGTCATTACACCGAGAAAAACTTGCTTTATTAAAACCAGTTTCAGCATTAGAAAAGAAAATCCTCAGTTTATAAAGCCACTTTAAAATTATTACAAAAGTATATAAATTCTCTCTCTCTCTCTCTCTCTCTCTCTCTCTCTCTCTCTCTCTCTCTCTCTCTCTCTCTCTCTCTCTCTCTCTCTCTCTGTATATATATATATATATGTATATATATATGTATATATATATATATATATATATATATATATATATATATATCCCCTTCTTTTCTTCCCTATCCCTTCTCTGTGTAACTCGTTCCTTTCTTTTCATAATTGTATGTTCCTCTCAACATCTTCAGTGATAATCTGACAGAGATCTTCAAACTCTTCTTCATTTTGAGAAGATCAGCAGCCACAGACTAAGCAACATGAGACAATGGGCTTTTGAGAGAGAATCCTTACCATCTACTGAGTTTTGAAGAGTGACGCAACACCTAGTTTTGCCCTTGATGTGTAAGTTGATCTTCTTTTCTCAAGAATTTTAAACTACTTTAAATTCATGTGATCACTGCTTTTGATGTCATAGAAAAAGTGCTGAGACCTTCTGTTGGTTCAATTCAAGCAGCCTTGTGACATCATGGCATTATTATTATTTTTTTTTGTGTGTGCTTTTCTTCGTTTTCTTCAGTAGGACAGACAGGTTTTTCAATCTTTCATGTCATCTCGTTTCTTATCCTCTCAGCTTAAAACAAACTTCATCTTTCCCAAAAATCATTTTTCTTTTGGATTTTCTCAAAAAATTAAGAAAGGGAAAAATCATTTCTTCTTGCTTTAAGTCTTTGCAGGTCAAGACAAATTTTGGGCTACGTTTGTAGATCAATCAAAGGTAGTCAGCTAACACCTGATGTACAAGTGAGACTTACAAGTTTACCTTCTAATATTCATGTCTTTCTTTTCAAGCAAATTTCATGTCTGCAAGGTATTGTCTGTGAGTACAGTATTATCTTTATTTACTTACATGTATCTTTATGTAAGTCGCCATGTAGTGATGTATTTTCCGGGGTTTTTTTACTTCAAATTTCAAAGAGCATTAGAAAGAGAGAGAGAGAGAGAGAGAGAGAGAGAGAGAGAGAGAGAGAGAGAGAGAGAATATATATAGGTCTCGTATGTCTCATATATATATTCAAGCAGCTTTGTGACATCATTGCATTATTATCATTTTTTTTTTGTGTGTATTTTTCTTCGTTTTCTTCAGTAGGACAGACAGGTTTTTCAATCTTTCATGTCATCTCTTTTCTTATCCTCTTAGCTTAAAACAAACTTCATCTTTCACAAAAATTTTTTTTTTTTTTTGGATTTTCTCAAAAAATAAAGAGAGGGAAAAAATCATTTTTTCCTGCTTTAAGTCTTTGCAGGTCAAGACAAATTTTGGGCTACGTTTGTAGACCAATCAAAGGTAGACAGCTTACACCTTATGTACAAGTGAGACTTACATGTTTACCTTCTAATATTCATGTCTTTCTTTTCAAGCAAATTTCATGTCTGCAAGGTGTTGTCTGTGAATACATTCCTTCGTATTATGTTTTTTTTTTCCACTATGTGTGATTTGATTCCTTTGAACTTTCCAGCTTTGAAAATGTTATAGAACCAGAGTGTGATGTTATATTTGCAATCTTTGCTGTACTTATGGCAGTGGTTGTCTATACATAATTTTATGTAGAACAGCGCTCAACATATGTGGTATTCATCTACGTTCAAACAACAGAGACAATATATGTTTATATTGCTTACAACTACGTTTATTAGATATATCTTTTTTGTTGTTTTTTTTTGTGTAGCTAGACACAAATCCTTAGATGATTCATGAAAAATACCCGGTATATCAATAAATTAGGTACCCTGCTCTTTAGATTAGGCAATCATGACCTTCTGCGCATCTCTATCCCTTGATTCTGTTAGTGCATCTGTCACTCATTTTACATTTAGCCACTTTTTTAATCCATGCTACATCTTCTCTCGCTTCTTTCCCCTGCTGCCTTTTCCTTTAAAATCAATCCAGTTCTCAAAGATGTTTCAGTTTCTTTTTTCTCATCACATGGCCAAAAAATACTGCCTGTAGATTAAATATGGTATTTATGAGCATATATATGCCAGCTCCTCGTACCACACTTTAGTTTGATTTCTTTGAAGTCCATAAATAAGATTCATAGCATTCTCGTTAGAAACCACATTTCTGTTTCCTCCAGTTAATTTTGTAGTTGCTTTTTAAATTGTCCAAGCCTAACATCCATACATAAGGATGGGTTCAGTAAAACACTCCAGTGCCTTTTTTGATGCGATTTCACAGTTGTTGTGTCCATCTCTTCACATTCAAGTGCCCAAGTATTTGCATTGATTCCTGAACGAATTATCTTTGGCTACTAAAGAATTGATCTGTGCACACTCATTGTTTCGATTGACGACCATTTCTTCTGTATTTTTGCTCTTTAATCCATATCCTTTCCTTCTGCTTTCTTCTTCAGTGATGTCTAATAATTGTGGCAAATCTTTATTTTCTGCAATTAATACAGCGTCATCAGCGTATCTCATGCTGCTTACTTTGTGCCCTCCTATTTTAATTCCTGGGTATCCTTCTATGCTTCTCAAATCATTTCACTGTAGAGAGAGAAAAGGTCTGGAGCAAGCACACATCCTTGTCATACACCGCACTTTCTTATTTTTTTTGTTTTAATGAGCTGATTTACCCATCAACTCACATTGTTGCTGTCTGATATCATTTCATGTTATATTTTTAATTGGTCTTGCCCATGGACCTCTCACAGACTAGCAGAGGGAAAGATACCCTCATTCCTCTTTCTCAGAGTTGGCTCTGAGCTGCCGCCCAACATAAGTCATGCTTTTTTACCTCTAATTTGAGCAAATATTATAAATTTGAGTTAATCTTAAAGCATTCTAAGATTTACACTTTTTATAAACATACATTTAATTTTTGCACGGCTTGCTGTAGCCATTCTTTTTTTGCTTTTCAGTGAAGCCATTTTAATATTGAGCTATAAGAATATGATCTTCAGCTCAACACTGTGTGATGTAACTGTCTAAACCTCGCCTCCATTCTCACTCTTTCTTTTCTCTCCCATTTTTGTCGTTCTGTCTTATCCTGGGCTTAGATTATGAGGATTTTCTCTTTTTCCCTTGTCCTATATCCTATATCATTTTTCCCATATTAAATCTTCATTTCTGTTTTTCACTTCATATTAAGACATTAGCTCTAAACTCTTATTAGAGCTGGCTAACCAGAGTCAAACCTTTTTTTTCTTTTTCTCCCAACTCTTGAGGCTTTTATGTGAGGGATATGTGGGCCCAAGGGTGCAACTAGCCGATTTTTGAAAGGAGGACCTCGAGATAGTAACAATGTTTCTAATCCAGATTAATTCGAGGCACTTGTGGGATTGACTGACAGTGATAAAAATAGCATTATATGAAAGAATATATTTGTGAACTTCTCTTCCTATATTTTTAGTTAAAAAACTTTGTACAGTGCTATCTTTATTTAAGCTCATGTATCTTTATGTAAGTCGCCATGTAGCGATGTATTTTCTGGCTTTATTTTTACTTCAAATTTCAAAGAGGGTTAGAACGAGAAAGAGAAATAGAGAGAGAGAGAGAGAGAGAGAGAGAGAGAGAGAGAGAGAGAGAGAGAGAGAGAGAGAGAGAGAGAGAGACAGACAGACAGACAGACAGACAGCATAAGCATACAATGACAATATATATATATATATATATATATATATATATATATATATATATATATATATATATATATATATAAATTTAAGTTATTTTTGTTTTAAATATTTTATTATATAAGCCTCTAGTTTTAAATGTTACAAAACTTATAACCATTTCTAAAGAAACTCAAGTTTCAGTATACATTGTCGATTTTAGTCGAGACGCCTATAATACAAGCCTTTTCAGTTGAATATTGCTCACCCGATCGGCTGGTTAATCAGCACACTGTTACGATGACATTTGTTAATAGCTATCTAGAGCAACTCCTTCACAGTCAAAACAACATCGTTCTCAATCTAACATAGAGAGGACGTGTTTTTTTACATTGTGAATGTCAAGGCCATGGTTCTTGCTGTACCGGTCGACCTAGTTTTGGATTAACAAAAGATACAAACGCTTGTTGCCTCGTCTTTTTTTCCTAGTCTTTATTTGGCTAAGTTTTCACACCCCATATTAATCTTTCTTTTTCGTGATTCCTTTTCAGAAGTAAAACGTGGGACCTTGTTTGAATCCTCAAAGCTTTCTTATCATCCAGTTACTATTTCTCTTGATAACACTTTTAAAGAGAACATGGAAACTATATTGACTGGAGTAAAAACCTAATTAATGAATGTTTTTGAAAAAATCTTATGTAAATTATCAATTGTGTTTTATTGTAGTGCAATGTGAGCTGAAAGTCAAACAAATTAAAGTTCATTTAACAGGCAATGCCCTTTTATGTGTTATCTCTTTTAATGAAAATGTCATATTCGTTTATGTTATATACATAAGTTTCATTGACGTTATTTTTAAAAGACTGTATTATGTGTCTTTTTAATTATTTTAGAAAACAATGTGTATTGTAATGATTACTTTTTATATTTTTATAATTTGGATTTCTCTGAATAAACTCAGATAACACTCTTTTTAATATGTCTTTGTTGTTTTTGATAAATGTCCTGTTTTTAATAGGTTTTCGTATGTGTTTATGGTATTCATCAAGTGATTTCAATTCATTGCAATTTGCACAGAGTTTAAGATCCGTCATTTTTATACAAAAGAAATATTGAACTCCATTTAAAGTAATAGAAACATAAACCCTTATTACCGAATTGATAATGCATGGGTGGTATGTGTTGGGAACATAACATGGAATAGCCAACTGCCACAAAGATGGTGAATCAATATTGAATAATTAAATAGGGGTGAAAATCTCCTCTTTATTTCTATCTCTACAAAACAAGTATAATAAAATATTATTACAATAGAATAGAATTCGAAATTAAAAAAAAAAAATTCAAAACGGTAGAAAGATTTCCATTTTCTCTTTCTCTATACTAAAACAATACCAATGCTGTAGAATCGAAATGATCCCTATTAATCATCAAAATAATACCATATTATCAAAATATAATCGAAATTGAGACCGGAGTAAAATTGGAATTCTGCTAATTGTAGAGATTACCAAATTTGAATTAACCGGCGGCCATATTAAAAATATGCTAATTATAGAGACTTCCAAATCGGAATTAACCACGGCCATATTGGATTATACTAAATATAGAGATTGCCTAAATAGACTTGACTGGCGGCCATATTAAAATTATGCTATTTATAGAGATTACCAAAATAGGATTAACAGGCGACCATATTGGAATTATGCTAATTATAGAGATTGCCAGATTGAAATTAACCGGCGGCCATATTAAATTTATGCTTATATATGGATTGCCAAAATAGTATAAACTGGCGGCCATATTGGAATTATGCTAATTATAGAAAGTACCAAAATAGAATACACTGGGGGCCATATTGGAATTATGCTAATTATAGAGATTACCAAATTGGAATTCACAGGCGGCCATATTGAATTTATGCTAATTATAGAGATTGCCAAAATAGAAATCACCGGCGGCCATATTGGATTTATGCTAATTATAGAGATTGCCAAAATAGAATTCACCGGCGGCCATATTGGATTTATGCTAATTATAGAGATTGCCAAAATAGAATAAACTGGCGGCCAAAATGGATATTTGCTAATTATAGAGATTGCCAAAATAGAATAAACTGGCGGCCATATTGGAATTATGCTAATTATAGAGAGTACCAAAATAGAATAAACTGACGGCCATATTGGAATTATGCTAATTATAGAGATTACTAAATTGGAATTAATCGGCGGCCATATTGGGAATATGCTAATTATAGAGATAGCCAAAATAGAATTCACCGCCGGCCATATTGGATTTATGCTAATTATAGAGATTGCCAAAATAGAATAAACTGGCGGCCAAAATGGATATTTGCTAATTATAGAGATTGCCAAAATAGAATAAACTGGCGGCCATATTGGATTTATGCTAATTATAGAGATTACTAAAAAAGAATTAATCGGCGGCCATATTGGAAATATGCTAATTATAGAGATTGCCAAAATAGAATTCATCGGCGGCCATATTGGATTTAAGCTAATTATAGAGATTGCCAAAATAGAATTCACCGGCGGCCATATTGGATTTAAGCTAATTATAGAGATTGCCAAAATAGAATACACTGGCGGCCATATTGGATTTAAGCTAATTATAGAGGTTACCAAAATAGAATACACTGGCGGCCATCTTGGAAATATGCTA
>JAWDGP010006373.1:0-17751 GCA_033675545.1 Elysia crispata | reverse complement strand
ATGTCTATTCAAAATATTCAAGAATGAAATTGAAAACCGATTTACATTTAAAATCTTTTGAGTAAATGTGAGAAAGTTACATTTACTTCTAAGAAGATGACATCTCTTGTAAACTTTATTCCCTTTATATGGTATTAAACTTTAGGATTGTAAACTTTATCCAGCTTTAAAAGAATTAATCTTCATAAAATACTAATGATTTTGTTTATATAATTTACCTTGTCATTTAATAATACGCACTTTTCAAAATAGTTACATGGCATAAAAATGTATACTCCAGCATTCAAATAGAAGTCACATGCTTATCTTTTGCTTTCTCTAGATACTACTCATCCTTGTTCTCTTTGGCCAGATGTACCAACCCTAGTTGTCAAGGTATTGGTGTTTCATGTTCTTTTGCTCTTCGTGACCCTTTTTTTTTGTCCTGCAAAAGCTCAACACAAAGGAAAAATTTTGCAAACTGTAATTTTTTTTTTAAAAGCCAACTGAAGAAGCTAATCATACAACCAATTACTAGACATATAAAGGCTGTCCTTAAAAAAAAGATATATCATAATTGCAGGAATTTGAAGCTTCTAACCATTACATGAATTCTTCAACCCATATGGAGAAGACCAAAAAACAATGATTTGCCACTTTTAAAACCGTTATATCTCTATAAAGAATTTAAGCCTTGAGGTTCTCTTCTGATCTTCTCATAAAAGATGTTTCTGATAAAGTTTATCTGATACTGATTACTCACCAATTGAAAGAAAGAAGGGACATGCTTATGATGAGACCTCTTAATTTCCTTTGCCGATCAACAAATTTGTTTCCTATCTAAGCTCAGGATTTCTTTTTGCGCGCCTCTTTGGGTACTTGTTTTGTCGTCATATCTCTTCCCCTATACCTGATATTCCCAGCCTTATAACTGCTCTAGGTCCAGAACACTCCAATTTTCTTCTTTTTATTCGTTCTTTCTATAGATTCTTGATTCACTTCTGAAATCCCTATATTCATTATTCTCTTGTTCATTATGGTTCTTTTTCTTCAAGCCTGTAACTTGGCGGACTGTGGCACTTCTTGATTTACATCTTAGAAACCTGTACAATCTTACGAGCATAGATCTTTCATAAATCTTGGTATAATCATAATGTGGATTCTCAGTTCACCTGTTTTTATGCTGGGTATTCTGTAAATCACCTACATCCTTGATTTCCTAATTTTCAAAGGATATTTCAAGATGAATCAAAATGTTTACCACTACAGACCATTTGGTTTTTTTTTTTCAAATCTAAAACGTAATTTTCTTATGACCACATGAGGTTATTTGAAAATTATATAATGATATAATGGCATTTGAAAAGACTTGTTTTGGAATTGTCCTCTTTGGATATGGCACACGAATGAATTTTCAGTTTTATTACAACTTATAGGCTTATTTTAAGGCTTTGCATAAATTAATGGATTTGAAATATTTTATACTGCAGAAACTTGTCAGCTGTATATAAAAATGAAACGAAAATACAATGCCATGAATAATATCATAGGTAATATACATTCATGACCAAGTTTATAATTACTTTTGCTTTCACTATGAAATGTTTTATATCATAATTATTTTAACTTACCTTGGCAGATACTGGAATATTTCATTGATATATGATGCATTGGTGCAACTGGATCTGATCCTTGACTTCCTTGTTATTCATGATTCTCTTTGTCTTCTTTGTTATCTGTTCTTCGATTCTTGATGTAATTTTCTGTGTTTACAAACAATGAGGTAATTCTCATGTTTCGGTTCAAGTCAACCTGTTCCCATGAACTGTTTGCTTTTCCTTTGCTCATTCTTGTAGGCTGAATGCTATCAGCTATAGTAGCTCTTGTCTTTCTGATGCATTCAGTTCATATATTCGCCCCTGTCCAAATCCTTTAAAGCAGGAACTCTACTTCTTATAATTCCTTTCCTATCAGTCCTAGTGAACAAAAACAACAAAAGGTCTTTTCATTTGAACAGAAAACATTATTTATTAAGTATCTTTTTATATACATTCTGTAGATGATCATTATGGTCTTTCATTTGAACAGAAAGTATTATTAAGTATTTTTTTATATACAACGTGTACATGATAACTATAAAGTTATAGTAACATTTATCTTTGAATATAAGTGAACTTGCCTTTGAACAAACAAATTTTGTTTCCGCAAAAACTAAGCTATAAGTAAACTATTAATATATGGATCAATATCAAATCACTTACCTTTTATCTAGTCATGAGGTTGCTGTCTTCATCCTCACGGGTAGACAAATATCTCAACACTAAATGATGCTTCTTGCCATAGCAGTAAAGGATTACAAAATTATTTTCATTTCAAAATAAAATGTAAATGAATTTCATTACTTTTTTCCTTGTTAGAAAACATTTTCACTGTAAAAATTAAATTTAACAGCATATTTTTTGTTCTAAATTTATCAGAATGATCTTTGATATAATCAGACAGAAAAAAAATTTGTTACTAATGTGTTTAAGGTGCCTTTAAAAACTATTTCAAGGTAACAAGGGATCCGACTTCAAAATGTAGCAAACCAGTTTGTCTGCAACGTAATAGCATCATTTTCAATAGATTCATTATTCCTTTCCATTTAAGTCTGACAGAAAAAAAAAAAAAAACAACCAAAGAAAAGCTGACCATTGTTTTGAGAGTTTTATTCCATCATCGCTGTAGAGCAAAGTCCATCTTTGTTCTTTGTCTAGGTTTCACATTGGTCCAGATCTCACCTTGCCATCATGGTCTGGAACTTTCGTCAACCCTGTGAGTACAGGTCCCTTGTACTCAAAGATTCTATCTGCAATGATGTAACTCATGTTTCGGTTCAAGTCCAACTAGTTTGTAAGAACTATTTTAGTTTCACCTCTGCTCAAACTTGAAGGTTTCATGGTAACAGTTATTAAAACTCTTGCCTTTCCGATGCCTTTTCTGTCATTCTATTTATCCTTGCCCAAATCCTTCAAAGCAGGAACTCTCTACTTCTTACAATTCCTTTGCTCTTAATCTTAAATGGAAAAAAGAAACAAATGGTTCATAACTTGAACAAAGTTTTAAAAATACTAAGAACACTCTGTTTGATGTAAAATAATGTGTACAGGATAATAATGAAGTCATGGAAATGTTAATTGTTTAATACAAGTGACAGGTCTTTAAATAATTATACAAACAGACATTGTTTCCACAAAAATTAAAATACCAGTAAATTAATATAGGCATCAATAACAAGCCATTTACCTGTCATCCAGTCATGAGTTTGCTGTCTTCATTTTCATGGGTAGACAAATATCTCAACTTCAAATAAAGTTTCTTGTGATAATAGTGAAAAATAACAAAATTCATTTTAATGAAACTTTTAAAGAATTCATTAAATTTTTTTCCTTGATGCAAATATTATGAAAAATGAAAAGTATAACACATTTTTTCCAAAAAAAAATACTAATACTGACAAAAAAGATTGCACGTTACATATGTTTTTAGGGAGCCTATTTAAAGACTATTTCATAGTATAAGTGATCAGACTTTAAATTACCAAACCTTTTCGCCTTGTACGACTGTGAAAGCATCATTTCCGATAGATTCATTATACCTTTCTTTTGAGTCGATTAGAAAATAAAAATGACAACAAAAAAAAGCTCACCATTGTCTTGAGGGTTTGATTCTATTATTGCTGTCGACCAAAGTCCATCCTTGTTCTTTGACAAGGTCATGAGTCTTATGTCCAAATCTCACCTTACTCTAAAGTTCAAGGACTTAAGTCATTATTGTGAGTAGTTTTCATCTTGGTTGCAAGTCCCTTGTACTCAAGGCTCCTATCTCCAGTGAGTTAATTCTCTTGTAATTTCTTTGGGCTTAGTCCTAAATGAAAAAAAAAACAAATGGTCTTTTATTTGAACAGAAAGTGTTGGGCATATTAGAAATACGCTACTTGACCTAAATGGTGTGTACATGATAATTATAGAGTCAGGGAGGTGTTAATTTTTATAATATAAGTGACTCTGCCTTTAAATAATTATATGAACAGACATTGTTTGTACAAAAACTAAGGTATGATTAAATTAGTTAGGTATGAGTAAATCATAAAAAGATCAATAACAAGCCACCTACCTTTTATCTAGTCAGAGGTTGCAGTCTTCCTTCTCATGAGTAGACAAATATCTCAACATGAAATAATGCCTCTTGCCAGAACAGGCAAAGATAAAATTTGTTTAATCAAAAAAAATAAAATTTATTGAATTTTATCCTTTTTTCTCTTGGCAAAGAGCACTTTTTACTATAAAAATTGAAGTTGCATACTTAATAATCTTTAATACAGTACAGACACGAAATATTGCATTTTGACTATGTCTTTAAGGTGCATTTAAAAACTTGATGATGATAAGTTAACATGAGTTTTTTAATCAACTTTTTTCAAGTTTACCATCTGACCCCTGGATTCTCTTGTGTCTTTCGAGATAAGGTGCAAGAAGGTGCAAGAAGGCACCTCTGATAGTTCTTGTGTTCCAGTCTTTCTGATTCTTGACAGCCTGGTCTGAATGACCTTTTTTTTTTGTCCAAACAAATCTCGAGATCCTCATTCTAGTTGTTCTGGAGCCTCTTTTTGTCTTGTTTGTTTCTCCAGGTCTCAAACTTCTGGTTCTCTTTTAGCTCAATAGCCTGGTATAGCTCAATTACCCATGTTCCTCTAACTGAATTATTTTTCTCCTTTCCTTTGGTTGTACTCATATCCTAGATATAATAATGCATTTTCTGGTGTCACTTGAAGAATATCAATAACATATTAAATTAACTAAATGTTTGCAAAGTTCATTTCCACATCACTAAGTAATAATCTCCAAGCCTCATATTTTCCAGATCCTTGAAAGCAGAAACTCCCAACTTCTTGTAATTCTTTTGCTCTTAATCCTAAATAGAAAATAGAAACACATCGTCTTTTTTTTGAACAAAAAGTGTTAAGCGTATTAGGAATACTCTGTTTGATATAAATAAGGTGTTAATGAATATGAGGTCAAGGAAATCTTAAATCTTGGAATGTAAATGATCCTACCTTTAAATATACAAAAAGACTTTCTACAAGAACTACGGTATAATGAAATTATTTTGCCGTCTTCATTCTCATGGGTAGACAAACATCTCAACTCTGAATAATGCTTCTTGCCAAAACAGGAAAAGATACTAAAGTTTGTTTGATTAAAAAAAATAGAACTTTCCCTTCATGCAAAACACATTCAGTGTAAAATTTGAAATTGACTACATATTTATTTAAGAAAACTATTCAAATAATCTTTAATATAATCCAGAAGATTGCATGTTAACTATGTCTTCAAGGTGTATTTAAAAACTGGATCATGATAAGTCGTAATAACTTTTTGGAGCAAGTTTCTTTAGGTTTATAATTTTTCCCCTGGGTTCTCTTGTGTCTTTTGACACAAACTGTAAGAAGCCATCTCTGATAATTCTAGCGTTCCAGTCCTCCTGATTCTTGACTATTTGATCTGAATGATCTCATTTCTTGTTGTCCAACTGGCCCTTGTGATCCTGCTTCTTGTGGTCCATTCAGTGTCTGTTTTTGTCTTGTTTGTTTTAGGTCTCAAACTTCTGGTTCCCTTTTGGCTCAATAACCTGAGATAGTTCAATTACCCATGTTCCCATAACAGACTTATTTTTCTCTTTTTGTTTGGTTGTACTCATACCCTGGAATCTTTAATGCGTTTTCTGGTCTCACTTGAAGAAAAAAGTCAATAGCATATTAAATTAACTCTCCAAGCCTCTTACTTTCCCGATCTTTCAAATCAGAAACTCCAAACTTCTTGTAATTCAATTGCTCTTAATCTTACTAAATGGAACATAGAAACAAATTGTCATTAATGTGAACAGAAAGTGTTAACTAAGCATATTAGGAATACTCTGTTTGATATAAGGTGTTCTGATTATGAATTCATAGAAATCGTAATTCTTTGCATAATGTTGACCCTGCCTATGAGTATACAAAAAAACTGGTTCTACAAGAACTAGGGTATAATTAAATTATTTTGGTATGTATAAACTTTAAGAGATCAATAACAAGCAACTTACATTTTATCTTGTCAGGTTGCTGTCTTCATTCTCATGGGTAGATAAATATCTCAACACTAAATAATACTTCTTGCCATAACAGGAAAAGATACTAAAATTTGTTTAATTAAAAAAAAAAGGAAATTGTATTATTTTTTTTCCCTTGATGCAAAGCATATTCCATGAGAAAATTGAAATTGACTGAATATTTATTTTAAAAAATTATCAGAATAATAAGTGCAGACACAAAAAATTGCATGTTAACTATGTCTTTAAGGTGCATTTAAATACTAGTCTTAAGTCAACATGACTTTTTGAGTAAGTTTTTTTAAGTTTACAATCTTTCCCTTGAGTTGTTTTGCATCATTTGAGAGAAGCTGTAAGAAGCATCTCTGTTAGTTCTTGTGTTCGAGTCTTTCTGTTTCCGCTCTGTTTGGTCTGAATAACCTTGTTTCTTGTCATCCAGCTGGCCCTTGTGATCCTGCTTCTTGTTCATTTTCAAATCACTTATTTTCCCAATCATTTTAGAGCAGAAATGCAATACTTCAAATTCCTTTACTCATAATCCTGATTGTAAAACAGAAACAAATCTTCCTTAAGAAAGTGTTAAGAATGTAAGGAATACTCTATTTCATATAAATAATGCGCACATGATTTTGATGAAGTCATAGGAATATTAATTCTTTGAGTGTAAACCGTCCCCACCTTAAAATACACAATCAGATATTTCTTGTGATCCTTCCCGTATCATTTCTTTTGGTGTCTTTCGTCCTTTTTGGTTCTTGAGGTCTGAAACTTCTGGTTCTGTTGTACCTCAAAAGCCTGAGATCGTCCCAATTCCCCAGTTTGACTGAATTCTTTCCCTTTCCTTTGGCCATACTTATGTCCTTGTTATTGTTATGCATGGTCTGGTCTCTCATGAAGAAAATAAAAACATAAAAAATAACATATTAAAGTAACATAATTTTTGTGATGTTAACTTTCAAAGACCTCCAAGCTTATTAAAAAATTGCCAAAACCTAAACCTTTAAAAAAAATTGGGAATGTGTCAATTATTCATTTTTCTCTGCTTTGTTTTTGGTTTAAAAAAATACTGCAACAAGTAATTTGATAATACTCTATGAAAAATATGTATTCTTAACATTTTAATTTTTATAGGTGATAGAATTCACACCAAATTTATTTGTTAGCTTTGTGTATTTGCCAGTTGCTTTTATATTTGTGACCCCTTAAACCTGTTCACCATTGTCCCTCAATAGGATTGATTCTAAGTATTTAATAAATAATCACAAATGGTGAGGGATTCAAATTGTCTCTTACCTTAGTTGTGAGTCTAAGTTAATACTTTTTTGTCTCAAAAAGCATTCAGCTCCAAGTTTAACATAAAATTTTAGCTCACAAGTTTTAATCCATGTGCATCCTTTGTTCTCTTTCATGAGATTCTGTGTAGGCACAAAAGAATGCAATTTTAGTATAAATGGAATTCTACATTTATCTATCATTTACTTAAGTTTTCCTATGAAAAAAAATGATTTGGGCTTTATTGTCCTTCTGGACTAGTAACACATCAAAACAAATAACTCACTCAAGAAACAGTAAAAATAGGAATGTTCTTATATACTATTTGTTTCAACTAACCATAATTCTAGTTCTATCCCCTTTCCGTAATCCCCACTCTTTCTTTTCATGGCCTCTATTACTGTCATCGTCTCATACCTTATGGTATTTATGTTTATGTTCTTTATCTTTATCTTTGTGCTTCATGACCACTTAGTGCCACCCTCTGCACAGATCTGATCAGTAGACTGTTCACAATTAATTTAAGAACAGAAAAGGTGAAACTTGATTAATAGCCTTTAAAATGTATCTAACCATTTTGTCCTATAATTATGTGTAAGCATCATTATAAAAAGATTCAATACAACCTTCATTTTTTTTTATTTAGAGTCTTTGTCGAAAACAAAAACAAAAAAAGCTGCAACAAAAAAGCTCACCACTGTTTTGAGGGTCCTGTCCCCTCGTTATTTGTTCCAGTTCCATCCTTGTTATTTCTTATCTAGGTCTTAGGTCATATTGGTCCATGTTTTACCTTACCCTCTTGGTTCAAGGTTCTCTTCATCTTTATAGATCCAAGTCTGTCAGCTGTAGGTCCCTCTTTCCTCATGTCTTCAGAGTCCTCATAGTCCAGGTCTTTTTGCTTCATAGCCAGAATCTCTTCTTTGTAGACCTATTTCATTAACTACTGTTCAAACTAATAAAGTATTTAAACAGAGAAAAGAAATTGTACCAATCTTTTCTTCAAGTTCGAGAAATTACAAACTACTGAGGTGGTATACCTTGTATTCTTTATTTTGCTGTAAACTTCTAAAAATTAATATTTTATCACCCAAATTAACCTTATAAAATGAAACACTTGTCAAAAAAAAATGAGTTGCATCCAGTAAACGGATAGTAGATAGATGCCTATTGTCTAGCTTTGGATGATTACCCTCATCTTAGTCCTCTTGTCAAAATCTCAATATTTCTTTCTTGCCCTTGTTTTCTACACCTAACAAAAACTTCAGTAAGATCTTTTATAGTCTAAGAAAGACAATGACGACCTTATGTGCACATCTGATACTAAAACTGTGAAAATAGTCCAAAATTAAAATTATGATATATCATTTTCAGCAGAAAGATGCAATGAGAAATGCACAAGTATAAATAAAGATCCGAAAATGTGATAAGGGCCATATACCACTTTTTTGACTCAGTGAAGAACTATTTTAAGAAACATTTTGATAGACATAGGCAATTCTCACTGCTTACTGTAAGGTCCAAGGGTTTTACACTCTTGGTCTCAGTCTCGTCTTAGGCTTTTCTGTTCAGGTTCTAGTCTAGTTTATCCTCACAGTATCCATCCTTACAAATTTCCATTGTTTTTCTTTTTTCTCCATTTGAACCTTTTCCTTACAATGGTGCAAGAGCAGTAAAATAAATATAAAAATTAATTTTTTATCAATGTATCAGCATAATTTTCAACATCTTCTGCCATTATATTCAACTTTTGACTTAATGTTTCAAGAAAAAAAAATTTGATGAAATCAACAAAAAAAAACTATGATAAAGCTAATGCCAATTTTTAGTTCATCACATGTCTTGAAATTTAAAATGTGTAAATATCACAAATGAAGCTTACTACTTCAAGCCTGGGCTTGGAATTTTAAGTTGATACCTGACTATAAGTTCAGACCTATCCTTGCTTTAACTTCACCATTGTTGCTTGCCTTTAAAAGCATGAATGGCTGAAAAGAAAAAAAAAAGAATGTTTATATAACCTGAAGAAATATATTTTGTATATAGCTTTTAAGTAAAACTTAACTTTGATCAGTAGTTTGTTATTTTCATTCTTTTCTTTGCTCCATTTTTTGCCCATCAGAAATCTTTGAGAGTCAGATAGTTAACGCATTTATCAGGTGTCAGTTAAAGGTACAAAAATATTACTAAAAATTTTGTTTACTCCTTTTTTTCAACTTGCCTTAGGGCCTAAAGGGAGATGCTTTACCATCCGCCTTTCCTTTTACGTGTCTTTTCATCTTTGTAGCTCTTAGTCTGGTCAGTTCCTCAGCCTGGTTTTCTTGGCCACTGTTACTTGTAAGTATCAAGATCCATGATAATTGATTTTCAATTCAAACTATCCACAATTTGTGAGTACAAAGTACCACTCCTTTCAAAACTTTATTGTAAAACTGAATGCATTCTTGGAATGACATATTTTTGTTGTTCGAAAGACATTTTAACTTACAGAGCTTGAGAATTACCACTCACTTCTTTCATATCTTTTCTTTTCATAATGTCCTGTAATAAAACATACCAGATTACACCCACAGCAGAATTAGAGTAAACCATGTGATTTCAGAACAAAAAAGTTTCACTTTTCTATTTTTTAACAAATTATCTATTCACTTAATAATCAAAAGAGAAAGCACTGAAACATTGTGACAAAATAGGATCATTGCTGTATTGCTCCAAATTTTTTAGATTTAACCTCAGCCTTTTCTTTAAGGGTTATATTTACATGATTCCTTACAGGCCTCAATTATCATAATGTTTTTTTGATTACTTGTGCTCAAATTCCTTACTGTAATTGGTGCCCACATCTGATGAAAAGACTGTTCATGACAATAGAATAATCAATAAACTTGATTATAGTATATAATGGATATATATATTTACTTTAAGGAAAAGAAAAAACAGAAGGGTAACAAAAATTATTTTGTATTTCATTTTGGGCATGGAAGTATATACTGCTTGCCAACAAAGCTAATGGTTGAACATAAAAAGAGTGTCTTTGGGTTGGAGCTTAATAAGAGATATTGCATGCTTATGTTCTAGAAATTACCCTCAGAGTTGAGAGTCTTGCTTCATATTTCTGCCTCTAAATCCTCACAACATCTAGCCTCCTACATTACAAAAAAAAGAGTCTGATAAAACTGGAAAGGAAATATATTTTTGCCATTTACCTGAAGCTCCAACATGTCAATGTCAAAGTACTGACCCTCCTAATCTAACTTGCATTTCTGTGTCAATTTATGATGTGATAGAATTCAGAATTGCTGAGCTGCTCACTCTCTTGCATCAACGTCAGACATGATACTGCTCGATTTCTTCACTGCTCCAGTTCCAGTGATTTACTGTAAGACAAAATTTAATAGTAAAAGAAAAGTATGTTATAAGTCAAAAATCTTCAACCTCCTGTGATGATAGCAGGGCAGTTAGCTAGCAAGTGTTTTTGTTCACAAAATATATCTATATGTATATAAATATACTTGGCACTACCTTTCCTCGAGCATTATTAAGATACAAGTTTAACAAAACAATGGAACACTTGTTGACTTACCTTTATTTTACAAGAGCAAGGCTCTAGGTAGGGTAGCTGTGATTCATCTTGACAACTCTCTTGGCTCCTACATGATTTTTGTCTCAGTTGTTCATATCCATCTTTTATCCGAGTTGCATACATCAAGATGCAGATCCTTATCAATTTGTAACCATGGGTAATTTAATCAATATCTCAACATTACACACAAGCTTGTATGAATTACCAATCAAAATGTGTCCACTTCCTAATACAAATGAGGTGGTTTCTTTTTCACCTTTGGGTTTAGATGTGAGATTGCAATTTACTTTGCAAGCAAAAATAACCCATTAAAATGGATGAACATTTTGCAGACAAAGAAAAGGTTATCACACAAAGATTTTAGATACTGAGAATCCTGTATGGATGCTAAGGGTTTTAGTTACATTATTCCTTACAGTACCTACTATGATGTTTTCTGTCTCATTACTTGTACTCGAAGTCCACATTGTACATAGTGCCTACATATAATGAAAGGACTGTTCGTGACAATAGAATTAGCAATGATTTCGATCTTTGATTGTAAAGGATATATAACGAAAAGAACGAACAAGAAAAATTGATTGCAAATGTGTCACTGAATATTTTATATTTTATCTCATGCATACTTGCCTGTAAAGAGAGTCGCTTTGGGTTGGAGCTAAGATAAACGAGTGTTGCACGCTTAGGTTATAGAAATTATCTTTTCTATGAGAGTCAAGAGTTTTGCTTCATCTTTGTGCTGATTCTGATCATCTAGACCTCCGCATTAGAAAAAGAGCTTTTATAATCAGAGTGTTTAAGTAATAGCATAAACATTACATTGCAATGATATGGTCACAAGTCTATAAAAGACAATCATAGCCTTCAAACAGAGCCTGATGCAAGCTGGAAAATTTATTGTTGTCACTTACCCGAATCTCCAAATTGTTCATATTAAAGGAATGACCCTCCTGATTTATTTGCTGTTCTGTCTCATTTCAAGATCTGTTTTAGAATTCAAAATTGCTGAGCTGTTCAATCTTTTGCTGTAAACGTCAGACATGAGATTGCTGGTTCTTTTCACTGCTCCAGCCCCCATGCTTTATTGTAAATACAAATTTAGTGGTAAAAAAAAATTCTTAAATCATAGCAAATTCAAAAATCTTCCAACTCGTGATAACAGCAGGGCAGTTAGTTACCATGATTTTTCATTAAAAAATTGCAATTATATAAATGTATCCAAAAAAACTTTACTATATCTTTCCTCGATGATATTAAGACAAAATGTTGCAAAATAGAATGGAATACTTGGCTTACCTGTATTTCACAGGGTTCAAGGCGGGGTACATGCCTGTCATTTTATACTTGTTCTGGCTCCGATTCTCTTTACTCTCTTGGCTTACATGATTCTTGTCCCAGTTGTTCATATCGATCTTTTATCCATGTTGCATACACCACTGGTTACCAACACAACACCAACTTCTACTCAACTCTGCTGTTAACATGAGTAGATATAGAAAAAGTCTCAGCAAATAATTTCAAAATAAAAGATCTTGCATTGTAATATTATAGATAAATTTCAGACCTGTGTAAGTAAAATTGAAAGTTTATATGTATTTCTTTAACTATGTAAATAAGGACAAGACAAATGTCACCAAGTTGCAGATCCTCATCCATTTGAAACCATGGGTAAGATATTCAACATCCTAAAAAGCTCACATGAAATACCATTAAAAGTGTTTCCACTTTTAAATAATAACCATTAGGTGTTTTTTTTTCTTCACTTTAGGTCTAGGTGTGATTACTGTTAAGTTTGCAAGTGAAAAAAAAAGTATGAAAACTGATGAAATTCTAGTACAAAGAGAAAAAACATACAAAGATATTAGATACTAAGAACCCTGTAAGATGTTAAGGTTTTAGTGAGAGTACCCACTATAATGTTTTCTGTCTTATTACTTGTACTCCAGGTCCACATTGTACATGGTGCCTACATATAATGAAAGGACTGTTCATGATAATAAAATCATCAATAAATTTTATATTAGTATTTAATGGATAAATATTTTAGAAAAAGAACAAACAAAAGAAAGGATTCCAAATTGTGTCACATTTCATATTTTATCAGGACATGGAAATACATAATGCTTACCTGTGAAGCTTACCATTGAACATGAGGTAAGTTGTTCTGGGTTAGAGATGAAGTAAAAGAGGTGTTGCAAGCTTATCTTATAGAATTTACCCTCACTCAGATTCAAGAGTCCTATCAACATCTAGCCCCCTGAATTAAAAAAAAGTTGGGTTTTTTTTTAAATGTCTAAGTACTAGCATAAACAACATTACATTGCAATTCTATGTTGATAAGTTTTAAAAGAAATATCTCAAATAGAACCTGGTATAAACTGGAATGGGAATTTATTGTTGCCAATTACCTTAGCTTCATCATGCCCAAATTAAAAAAAGGACTGACCCTCCTGATTTAACTTGCAGTTCTGCCTCATTTCATGATTTGTATAAATTTTAAAAAATGTTGAGCTGCTCACTCTATGACCATCAATGTCAGACATGAAATTGATGGTTCTGTTCACTGCTCCAGTCCCAGTGTCTTATTGTAAGTCAAAATTTAATGATTAAAGTAAAATATTTTATTTTCTCAAATCATTTTTACATTAACAAATTCAAAGATAAACCAACTCTTGTGATGATAGCATGGTTATTAGCTACCATGGTTTTTTTCACATGATATATCTAAATGTATATACATATGCTTGACACTATGTTTCCTCGATGGTATAAAGATATAAATTTAACAAAATAGAATGGAACACTTATCAATTTACCTTTATATTTCAAAAGAGCAAGTTCAAAGTCGGGCATATGCCTATCCTTATATGCATATCCTAGCTCCGGTTTTGATGGTCAGCTCTCTTGACTCCTACATGGTTCTTGTCCCAGTTGTTCATATCCACCGTTTATCTGTGTTGTATACCTCACTGGTTACCATCACAATACTTGCTCCTACTATGCTGCTAACATTACTAGATTAAAAAAAATGCTTGCCTACAAAACTTACCATTAAACAAAGAAAGTGGCTTTTGTTTGGAGCTGAAGTAAAGGAGATGTTGCATTCTTCTGTTGTAGAAATAGTTCTCTCTCAGAGTCAAGAGTCTTGCTTCGTCTTTCTGCCTCTGAGTCCTCTTAATATCTAGCCTCCTGCATTAGAAAAAGGGCTTTTAAAAACAGAATGTTTAGGTAATAGCAAAAACATTACATTGCAATAATTACAAGTCTAGAAAAGACTTTAAACATAAAGTCCTCTGGCAGAGCCTAATAAAAGGAAATTTATTGTTGTCACTTACCCCAAACTCCAACATGTTCATATCAATGGACTTACCCTCCTAATTTTACTTCTGTCTCATTTCACAATCTGATCTAGAATTCAAAATTGCTGAGCTATTCACTCTCTTGCTTTCAGCGTCAGACATGTAATTGCTGGTTCTTTTCAGTGCTTCAGTCCCACTGCTTTGCTGTAAGTTAAAATTTAATGGAAAAAGAAAAATCCTATTTTGTTAAATCATTTAAATCGGTAAATTAAACAATCTTCCAACTCTTATGATGACAGCAGGGCAGTTAGCTACCACAATTTTTTGCTCACAAAATAAAATTATATAAATGTATTCAAAAATTCTTCACTATATCTTTCTTTGATGATATTAAGTCATATATGTTATAAAATAAAATGGAACACTTTACTTAACTGTCTTTCACAAGAGCGAAGTTCAAGGTAGGATACATGCCTGTCATTTTATGCTTGTCCTGGCTCTGATTCATCTTGACGACTCTCTTGGCTCTTACATGATTCTTGTATCAGTTTTTCATATCCATCTTTTATCCATGTTGAATACCCCACTGGTTACCACCACAACACCATCTATTACTTGACTCCACTGCTTACACCAATAGATATAGAAAAATTCCAAACAGATTTAAAGTAAAACATTGTAACATTGCAGATAAATTTCAGAGCTGTTTAACTTTTCAGTAAAATTGAGATATTCATGTATTTCTTTAGCTGTGTAAATAAGGATCAGATGAATGTCACTGAGATGCAGATCCTCATCCATTTGAAACCATGGGTAAGATATTCAACATCCTAACAAGCTCACATGAAATACCATTAAAAGTGTTTTCACTTTTAAATAATCATTAGGTGCCTTTTTTCACTTTTAGGTCTAGGTGTGATTACTATTAAGTTTGCAAGTGAAAAAAAAAATGAAAACTGATGAACATTTAGTACAAAAAGAAAAGGTAAACATACAAAGATTTTAGATACTAAGAACCCTGTGAGGATGCTAAGGGTTTAAGTTACATTATTCCTTACAGGACCTATCATTATGTTCTCCGTCTTATTACTTGAACTCCACGTCCACACTGTACATGGTGCCTACATCTGATGGAAAGACTGTTCATGATAATATAATCATCAATTAATTTTATATTAGTATTTCATGGATAAATATTCTCAAGAGTTTTGCTTCCACTCTTTGCTTCCAAGTCCTATCAACATCTAGCCCCCTGAATTAAAAAAAGTTGGGTTTTTTAAATGTTTAAGTACTAGCATAAACAACATTACTTTGCAATTCTATGTTTATAAGTCTTAAAAGAAATATCTCATATAGAACCTGGTATAAACTGGAATGGGAATTTATTGTTGCCACTTACCTCAACTCCATCATGTCCATATCAAAGTACTGACCTTCCTGATTTAACTTGCAGTTCTGCCTCATTTCATGATTTGTATAAATTTTAAAAAATGTTGAGCTGCTCACTCTATGACCATCAATGTCAGACATGAAATTGATGGTTCTGTTCACTGCTCCAGTCCCAGTGTCTTATTGTAAGTCAAAATTTAATGATTAAAGTAAAATATTTTATTTTCTCAAATCATTTTTACATTAACAAATTCAAAGATAAACCAACTCTTGTGATGATAGCATGGTTATTAGCTACCAAGATTTTTTTTTTCACATAATATATCTAAATGTTTATACATATGCTTGACATTATCTTTCTCCAATGGTATCAAGATATAAATTTAACAAAATAGAATGGAACACTTATTGATTTACCTTTATATTTCAAAAGAGCAAGTGCAAGTTCAAAGTAGGGCATATGCCTATCCTTATATGCATATCCTAGCTCCGAATCTGATGGTCAACTCTCTTGACTCCTACATGGTTTTTGTCCCAGTTGTTCATATCCACCGTTTATCCATGTTGCATGCCCCACTGGTTACCATCTCAATACCTGCTTCTACTCTACTCTGCTGATAACATGACTAGATAAAGTCCAAACAAACCATTTAAAAATTAATCATTGTAAAACTGGAGAAAAATTTCAGACCTATTTCACTCTTAAGTAAAATTGAAAAGTTATATGTTTTTCTATAACAGTGTAACTAAGGATAAGATTAATGTTACTGAGACGCAGATCCTTATCCAGTTAAAACCATTGATAAGATATTCAACATCCCAAAATATGCACACAAGCTCACGTGAAAGACTATTAAAAATGTTTCCATTTTATTTTTATAATATTTGAGATGGTTTCTTCTTTACCTTTAGGTTTAGATGTCAGATAACTATTAACTTTGCAAGAAAAAAAGTGAAAAAAAGTTATGAAAATCTTTTATACAATGAAAAGGCAAGCACAAAAAGATTTACAATACTAAGAAACTGAGGATGCTAAGGGTTCAAGTTACATTAATCCTAACAGTACTTATTAATGTTCTCTGTCTAATTACTTCTGCAAGTCCACATTCCACATTGTACTTAGTGGCTACGTCTGATGAAAAGATTGTTTATGTCGATAGAATTAGCAATAATTTTTATGTTAGATTATAATGATATAAAAGTAAGAAGAAACAAAAAAACAAATGGATTGACAATATTGTGTCATTTAACATTTTAAACTTTATCTCGCGCATGAAAAAATATATAATGTTTGCCTATAAAGCTTACCATTAAACAAAGAAAGTGGCTTTTGTTTCGATCTGAAGTAAAGGAGATGTTGCATTCTTCTGTTGTAGAAATAGTTCTCTCTCAGAGTCAAGAGTCTTGCTTCGCCTTTCTGCCTCTGAGTCCTCTTAACATCTTAACAAAAAGGGCTTTAAAAACAATGTATAAGTAATAGCAAAAACATTACATTGCAATGATATGATCACAAGTCTAGAAAAGACTTTAAACAAAGTCCTCGGGCAGAGCCTAATACAAGGAAATTTATTGTTAACACTAACCCCAAAGTCCACCACGTTCATATCAATGGACTTACCCTCCTAATTTTACTTCTGTCTCATTTCACAATCTGTGTTAGAATTCAAAATTGCTGAGCTATTCACTCTCTTGCTGTCCACGTCAGACATGAAATTGCTGGTTCTTTTCACTGCTTCAGTCCCAGTGCTTTGCTGTAAGTCAAAATTTAATGGAAAAAGAAAAATATTTTCTTAAATCATGTTTAAATTGGCAAATTAAACAATCTTCCAACTCTTATGACAACAGCAGGGCAGTTAGCTACCACAATTTTTTGTTCACAAAATATAATTATATAAATGTATTGAAATACTTGACTATATCTTTCCTCTATGATATTAAGTAATGTATGTTACAAAATAGAATGGAACACTTGACTTACCTATATTCCACAAGAGTGAAGTTCAAGGTAGGGTACATGCCTGTCATTATGCTTGTCCTGGCTCTGATTCTTCTTGACAACTCTCTTGGCTCTTATATGATTCTTGTATCAGTTTTTCATATCCA
>JAWDGP010006372.1:0-38280 GCA_033675545.1 Elysia crispata | reverse complement strand
GAAGATGATGATGATGATGATAATTATGATAATGATGATGATTATAAAGAAAGTAAAGAAAGAGAAGAAGGCAGTTTGTTTTGTCATTAATTAGGAAAGCCTCACTTTTCGCACGTGCAGTAGATTTTTTGCAAGCAAGTCCGGTGAAATAAGCATAGTAATTTATAAAGAGAAATAAAAAGATGCGTGCATATAAATAATGTGCACGATGACTTACTGCTCTGTTTAAATCTGTATATCTGTAGGTTTTGGAAGCTACAATGAGCGACAGAGTATACTATCTACAACGATATGAAGAAGTTTTCTAAAATGTAGATATGTTTGTGTGTTATTTCAAATTATAAGGCAAAACTGTCTATAAATTAAATCACTATTTTTCCACACCCAAGTCATGGTCATTACGTTGAAAATTTAATTTTGCATTCGTCGGTTCCTGGATAATCTATTACCTTTCAGGGTTGATTGAGTTAGTCTGAAAATGAGCATCAAGTATCTCCTGCATGTCACAAACAAACCTTAACTAGTCGTACCCGGTATATGCTATCAACCCTCAGCGAGAGCCAGGGTGTAAAGGGAGCTAATAGATTAAAAGTATGACACGAAGCAGAAGTGTTCTCAAGTCCCTTAGGGGAGGTGTAAGAAAACAATTTTAAGTAATGATTGCTATCTCTCGGTTTAAAAAAAAAAAAATAATTCGTGTTCTGAAATGTTCTGAATTAGACTCTTCTTTTTCCTAGCAGGCTTTCCAGTTTTCTTTAAACTTAAACAATATTATAGAAAACGAATTTAGTGGATATGAAACTACGGTAAAGAGCAATTAAAGACTACTTCCAGCATTGTGGTATAGTTCTGTAGTAGAGCTCTGTTTTCCAATCAAAAGGACCGGATTTGGAATCCTGAATACGACGCGAGTTCTTTAAAAAAAATCTATAAATGTATTTCATGAGACTTTTTGATAACAAGACAGCAGACATGTGTTTTTCTTCTCATTATCTTAGAATGAATTTTTTTATTTATTTCCTGCTGACTTGTAGGATATAAGATTGGATATTCGGCTGCCAGCGGTTTGTTAGGGAGTGATGAACGCGCTTAAAGCAATTACCTGGTTACGGCACTTTATACAATCCTCTCTTGCTTTCAACATGTTTGCAACAATCTAAATCATCCTTGTCTCAGCCTAGAACGGACCGGATTTACTAAAACTTTGGTGTAATCCCTGGAAACTGCATACATACTTGAAACTAAAATTTCCCAATCTTTCAAGCAGTAAAACACAGGGCACCAAATGACCTGACAGATAATGATAAAAAGTAAACTTTGATTTAATACAAATGAATTTTTTTATATTCAGATTACCTCCCCGCTCATATACAGTCTCTTAAAACCTCCCTCTCGCCCTCTCTATCCTCGACCATCCTTCCGATTCCCCTTCTTCTTGTTCTCTCCCTCAATTTTTTCCCATTCTAGTTCTTCCTTATCTCCTTTATTTTTCTTCCCTTTATATTTTTTTAGCATTACTCTCCATAAACAAAAAAACTGACAGATCATGGGTTTAGTTTAAAGTCAATAGGTTCTAACATTGATTTTAAATTTGCTAAACCGGCTCAAATCTTTAATACCAACAAATACCTGCAACAAAACAAAAACGAATAACGGCAGAAAAAAACGATATAACCAATGTAGTAATGTTTATTCATTTTTATATTGCGCGCTGGTGTGATTTTGATAATTAAACTACGATACAACGATGTAAAAGCATAAAATACGTAGTTTTGAAAAAAAAAAAACAAATCTTAAGATTCTGTACATATTAAATATCTGATTAGTGATTAAGTACTTCTCCTGATTTATTTCATTTCACTGTTTTGTCCTTCAACTTATTGGATGTTCACCCCTTTATTGCGGGGGAGGAGGGGAAATTTTCTTACGCTATGAACGTGAAAACCAACTGTGAGAGAAGAATTTTCGGCTAGCTACGTTTATCAAAAGCTCATTTTCCGTCCGTGTCTACTTCCGATTATACTCCAAAAACTGGGCCAGGTAGGTCATGACACACCTGTCATCCAGATATGGGTTTGACATCTCCTCTGGTGTCAGCAGCTGCGCAGAAACAACAAAAAGATCAAAGAAAGAAACCTTTACAATTGTTATTTTTTTAAATCAAAATCTTACATACATCTTCGTTTCTTAGCCAAAATATCGCAAAATGAGCCTGAATTTATTTCCAAATTCTCCGAGCGGTTTAAGGTTTACAATGAAGTAAAATTGAGTACTTCAAGGGAACTGATAATTGGGAATCAAACAAAATTTTAACAGTGAATTTGAAATACACATCTAAAAAAAAATATTTCGAAAATTTTAAGTGAATGTACAGGTGAAAATTTGTTATCGAGAATGCAGTTTTTACTACACATAGTTTCCTTTACTTTTATTTTAGCGTGTCGTCGTAATACAATTCATGCATGCTTCTAACTCCAATACTTTCAATTATATTTGGCATGGTGTCTTTCTTCAATCACCGCAACAGCATTGTAAAGAAATTTAATGTTTTCGTAGGCAGGACCCATTACGCTGACAATAAGAGGTCCGTCGCGTGGAGGACATAGTTGTGAGTTCATATTGCATCTAAGGAGCATATTCTTTTCTTGACAAATTTATCCTTGACGGCATCAACAACCATATAAAGCGCCTTGGTTCCGTAGAACCTGCCTTAGCAATGGTGTTATTTCCAACATAAAAGCATTAGATCAATGAGTCTAGCGCAGCAAAACTCTCTGAACATACCCATAACTTACTATAATCAGAAAGATTCTCCTATAAAACACAACAAAGATAGATAATAATAAACACTTCTGGTTACGATTGGTTTAAGTATTGTTTTGATTGTGTTTACCAGCGGCACGTTGAGCTCCTGCTCAGCAATGTCCATGACCTTGGCGATATTCTCCACAGCGTTTTCTGGAAGGAAACTTCTCCAGTCTGGGCAGAGACCTAGTGTGGGACAGGAGGCAGGCCAGGAGCTGGTCAACGTGTGATATCTCAACATTTCACGGGTTCGCTGCGTTCGAGTGATCAGCTAAATCAATAATCGGTTCATAGTCACAGATGGTAGCTGTAATTGTGACATTAAAGATAATTACTACTACAGCTGTTTTAAAACCTTCCTTTAAAACCTTTTTTTTTTTTTAGCAAAGCTGTCCAATGGTGCTTGTGGATAACGTAACGAAGAACGTGAGATAAGGTTATAATGATAGATACATGTATAATGATGATGAAAAGGATGATGATGATGATGATGATGATGATGATAAAGAGGATGATAAAGAGGATGATGATGATGATGATGATGATGATGATGATGATGGTGACGATGATGATGATGATGATGATAGTGATGATGATGACGATGATGATGATGATGATAGTGATGATGATGACGATGATGATGATGATAGTAGTGATGATGATGATGATGATGATGATGATGATGATGATGATGATGATGATGATGATGATGATGATGATGATAATGACGATGATGATGATGATGATGATGATGATGATGATGATGATGATGATGATGATGATGATAGTGATGATGATGACGATGATGATGATGATGATGATGATAGTGATGATGATGACGATGATGATGATGATGATGATGATGATGATGATGATGGTATTGCTCACCAGGACTCACGGCATCCACCAAAGCTCCAATAGCCTTGCCGTCGCTCCAGCCGGTAGTGAAGCTGCTGATGGTCATGTCGGGCACTTTACCTTGAAACCACTGGAGCAGAAACTGGTTGGCTACGCGTTCCTCATCCGACGCTGTTGGTTTCTCTCCCTCTATGCCAAGCAAGATAGAGAAGTGAAGAATGAGCTTCCATATCAAATCGAGGGTGACCGTCAGGCTTCCAGAGACTATATCTTTTCTGTCTGTCATGAAGAAGAGGCAGGACGCAAAGAAGGACTGACATACATTAGTCTTCTAACACACTTTTACATATAATATATATATATATATATATATATATATATATATATATATATATAAGTGAAATTTTTACATAACATTTAATCAGTGGCAGATACTTAAAGGCTGGTAAACTCGAAATATTTAATATTCTTGACTATACGCCTAGTTTTTCTACCGAAGGGTGCACATTTCTTTCAAAATCTGGACAACAAGTTCGTAAAAGTTTTCAAAGTTTTTTACCCTTTAACTGTGATACTTGTCCAAAGTCAGGTTCATCAGAAGACAGCGAGAATAAAATCCTAACGGTCTTTCTTTAAATTCCAGATCACTTGGCCCCAGATGTTTTGGTGTAATATGAAAGCGAAATTCGGCCTTTATTTGCTAGCTTTATGCCTGGACCTTAGGTCTCATCTGCAGTTCAAGATCTTTACAAGTGGAGAAGTGCGCAACATTAAAAGTTTCCATAATAATAAATATCTTCACATAGGGGCTGTTGCTTTGTCATTGGTGACGGATACCAAACTAAAAGACTTCTAGCTCACGTTATCATTTGCAATCCGTTCGTAATTGCTTCAGGTATTTTCCTAACAGGAGGGCCTTAATTTTCGACATTGTCAGTTCTACATTTACCTATTACTTCATTTCTCTTTTATTTTTTTTTACATTTAATATTGCTTGAACAATCCAAACGGACCACCAAACTCACCTATGTTTGATAATTCTATTCCTTCCTTCTTCACTATATCCAAGGCAAGAAAAACATTTTCCATTTTTTGATTTGGGAGTACCGCGCGTTTGTTGAAGCGCCTAGTCGGACGTTTGGTCAATACTTCTAGCAGCAGCATGAGAATCACCCCATCAGATAAATCCTTGGCCAGATCCTCTACTTTCTTGTCTTTGACTCCTCTCAGCTGATAGTTTATCCACCTACTGAACGTCTTGTTTTGGTCTAACTTCTCGCTTCTGTCCACCCCTCTTTCTTCAATAACCTTCTCCTCCAAATCCTTGTTCTCCTGCTTCTCTGGAGTATCTTCCCTCCTCTCATCGTTGCCCTCCGCGGTCTCACCGTTGCCCTCCGCTCTCTCATCTTTTTCCTCATCCACCTCATCCCTGTTCTTCATCTCCCTAAAATAGGCTATACTCTTTACCTGCGGTTTTTGCCGATTATACGTCAAGAACTGGGACAAGTAAGTTATCACAGACAGTTCGTCCACATTGCAGTTTGCCATATCCTCAGATGCCAGCACCTAGCACGAAGACAACAAGGTTTCAAACTCAACGAGGATATCTTAGCCTCTTCTTTAAACCCTATTTCCTCTCCTTTTTCTTCATTCCCTTAGTTCCAAATCAAAAGATTACTTCACTGAGCAACACGGATTTAAAAACTTCACTGTACAAGTCGTTCGTTTCTAGCTCTAAACACAAAATAATGTATATTCCTTCAGCAGCAAGAGAATTCTCAATAATGAGAAATCCGTTACTTTCTGTACTTTCTCAATCTTTTTAAAGACTCTTCTAAGCACTCAGGGGAGTACTGCCTTGCAGAAGTTTATTACTTGCTCTTCCATGATAATGAGTTTGGAGGAGCATCTTCAAATATTTTGGGATGATCATTTACATATTTATATAATTATTTGTTGCGCACATGAAAAGTAAAGATTAATTAAAGAGTTGTTTAATCAAGAATAAAGACTGAGATACCTGTATTCTTACTTAGTGAAAAAATTTAACGATAAAGTGTGCCGTCATATTTTAAACAGATTGTTTAAATCCACTACTTACCTGGTAATTTCTCCCCCTGCACCTACATTATTTGTTAAGAACAGCGAATATGTTGAAGCTATATTTCACAAATGATTTTTTTAAGCAATAATCCCTCGTTAAATTTACGAAGCACTCTATGGGCATTGCTTGTTTAACAAATGAGGATTTTTATGAAGATTTGTAAAAGTAGCTTAATATTTTCTACTATCGAAACCTCCCACTGTTGCCATTAACTTAAAAGTTGTTTAGTAATTATCACCCCAGTCAACTGTTAAAAATATTGATTGTAATAAATCACTGAAATAATTATACAAAATGCTGTTTCCATTCTTTAACTGGGTGATGTCTGAAAAAAGTTTGAAGTTGCAAGAGGCGTTGCAATCATTCGACAAACTTTGCTGCTGGCCACAGTTTAACAAGACTGATGTCTGTGATAACCATACATTTGAAAAGCGATCAGCATAAGATGTTCACCTATTTCGGAGACGTTCCTTTGCTTCATATATATGAATGGCGCTTGTCCAAGTATATGTCTTATAAAAGATATGTATCTTTAGGCAACGCTGAAACTTTAACCTTCCTTAGAAGTTCCCACTTTTGTGTGGTTAAAAGACTTTTGATGCTGTTTCACCAATGCTGTCGTTTCTGTTTATTAAAACAGTTTCAGTTTCAGGCTCATATTAACTTCAATGCTTTCATGAATAATTTTTACGATAAATTTCAGGGTTTTAAATTTCAGTTGTTATGACCACTACTGGTTTTTATAGATACTGATTTACAGGTGCTATACATTACACATTACACTATGAGGATGAAGATCTTGCAGAGCTGAATATGTAGATATAGACAATAAGTTTAATGAATGAGTGCGGTTACCTGAGGCACCTTGAGCTCCCAATCAGCAATGTACATAACTTTGGCAATATTCTCCTTACCCTCCTCTGGATCGAAGCTTCTCCAGTCTGGGCAAAGACCTAAAATGATTGGAACGACGCAGGAAGTGAAGGGGTGAGTTGGTCAATATTTGAAGTCTAAAGCCTGTACCTGTTTGTGTCAAATGGACCTAACAGTGTGACAGGAGATACACACGGAATTGGGATGAGGTTTGTGAGACAAGGAGAGCGATGTGTAAGATGTGATAAGTCCAAATTTTTATTTTCATGATTACTGGAGTGACTTCATTATTAGTTCATGATTGAAGGTGATAAATGTTAACAAACTTATCTTTAAAGCGTTTTGTTGTTGTTGGTGTTGTTGTTGTTGTTGTTGTTGTTGTTGTTGTTGTTGATGATGATGATGTTGTTGTTGTCCCCATTCTTTGATTGGTAGACGATGAGTCTCTCAGGGTAATATTGCTGATAATTTAGGCGGAGGAAATGAAAAAGGCGCTATCGGCAGAGAAAATGATGATACTAGTAGGCCTAGTGGTAATGGTGATGATAATGTTGATGAAGATGATGATGATGATGATGATGATGGTGATGGTGGTGGTGATGGTGATACATAAAACTGTGCAGCTAATGGTGGTGATAATGGGAGACTCTTTAAAAATGATAACTATTACGCTGAGAATGAAAATGTTCTATGCGGCTATGGTGATCATTATAAAATTACGCTGGAAAAGGAAATATTCTTTGTGGCTATGGTGATAATGCTATTTAATACACTGAGAATGAAAATGTTCTATGAAAGTATGGTGATAATGGGGATACCCTATAAAATGATAACTAATATAATTTGAATGGAAATGTTCCATGTGACTATGGTGATAATGATAACAATTACGCTGAGAATGAAAATGTTCTATGTGACTTTCGTGATGATGATAACTAATGTGATAAGAAAATGAAAATGTTCCATGTCATTCTGGTGATAATGATAACTATAGCGATGAGAATGAAAATGTTTTATATGACTTTGGTGATTATGATAATAGAATGACATACTTTTCAGCCAAGCCCCTGACTCTAAGAATGATTTCAACTGAAAACTAACCATGTAATATACGCAAACCAAAACGCACTCATAAATTAATGAGCCCATTGAGTAACTCACATCTCATGCGAGCTTTAATTTAACACAAACATCTATTTACGTAAAATAGTAAAAATTATATCAGTCTTTAAACTTGCATGCAATACTTAAAAATCAGTCTTTAACCTTGCAGTAGTTTTAAATAAAGATGATTCGGACTCTGGAAAAAAGAGTGATGCCAGCTCACCGGGTCTGAATGAGTCTACAAGGGCTCCTATAGCCTTGCCGTCATTCCAGTCGGTGGTTAAGTTTTTGATAGGAAAGTCACTGATCTTCTCACGGAGCCAGTTAACTAGGAATTGTTCAGCTGAGAGCTCTGTATTGCCTTCCATGGCCGGTATGATGCTATAGTGGAGAATCATTGACCAAATCAACCCGAGTATAAGCTTGAGGTTGCCAGAGATGATATCGCCGTTGCCTGGAGGAAAAGTGAGATAAGTCAATAGCTACAAGCAGACACCCTTGTTCAAACATGCAATTAAATGAGAAATATTTTTTTTAAAAAGCCAAGCCATATACACAAAAAGAAGAGTATGCAAACTTTGCCTGAAACAAAAATTCCTAATTTTGACGAGAGCCATCTCATCAACCCTGGTAACCGCCCATTATGTCCAGCCATCTGATCAACCCTAGTAAGGGCCCATTATCTCCAGCCATCTGATCAACTCTAGTAACCGCCCATTATCTCCAGCCATCTGATCAACCCTAGTAACAGCCCATTATCTCCAGCCATCTGATCAACCCTAGTAACAGCCCAATATATCCAGCCATCTGATCAACCCTAGTAAGGGCCCATTATCTCGAGCCATCTGATCAACCCTTGTGACAGCCCAATATATCCAGCCATCTGATCAACCCTTTTAACAGCCCAATATATCCAGCCATCTGATCAACCCTAGTAACCGCCCAATATACCCAGCTATCTGATCAACCCTAGTAACCGTTCATTATCTCCAGCCATCTGACCAATCCTAGTAACAGCCCATTATATCCAGTCATTTGATCAACCGTGGTAACCACCCATTATCTCCAGCCATCTGATCAACCCTAATAACCGCCCATTATCTCCAGCCATCTGATCAACCCTAATAACCGCCCATTATCTCCAGCCATCTGATCAACCCTAATAACCGCCCATTATCTCCAGCCATCTGTTTAGAGCCTATCAAGCTCGAAACTCTTCAGTAACAGCCAAGAATATCTAGGTAGTCAATTTTATTATTATTATTATTATTATTATTATTATTATTATTATTATTATTATTATTATTATTATTATTATTATTATTATTATTATTATTATTATTATTATTACTATTATTATTATATAATGATTATTATTATTATCATCATCATCATCATCATCATCATCATTATCATTATTATTATCATTATTATTATCATCATTTTTATTATTATTATTATTATTATTATTATTATTATTATTATTATTATTATTATTATTATTATTATTATTATTATTAATATTAACGTCCCATTTTGTCGAGCATCATTACAGAATGCTAACATAATGTTGGGCGCTGTGCTGACCGCGACATCGACAAGAATATTTTTATTATTCCTAATATTTTCTTAAGATCCATTGCCTAAAGACTGCAATGTGATAATTCTTAATGATAAATGTCTAGGGCCTTTATGAGAAATACTTTTTGTTTTTGTTTTTCAATGTTTTATACACTATTGTGGGGGTGTTTCCCGGTTTTATGTTACACACCAATTGTGCCAACCATTATACAGTACAACATGGCGGACTTCGCTTGTCACCACTTGCTCTGAACCTAAAATTTTCATACCTACAGATATTAGGATCAGAAAAAGAGGGGGAAAAGGAGGTGTCAGAGTGAGAAATAAAAAGAGAGGTTCCAAACTTTACTTACCATCTGTAATAACTGAAAAAGTTACATCGTTTAACAACAAAATGGACGAATTGTGTGCGTATGTTGGATATGATCAGTGTTTCAATACAAGCGGCCTTATTTATTTTTTTGAAATTTGGTCGCTAACGTCTTTAAATGAGGACGGTTTAAATATATAGTGGGTTTCCATCTACACAGATGGACAGACGCAGTAAAAATAAAAGTAAAATCAAAAGCTGACCTTAAGACCAAGACAGGAGGGGGCATATGTATATAATTATGTACATTTGCAAAACAGAAACGAAAACTATACACTCATGGACACCCGAGATCTCGAAGTCCTTCTGAATACTACAGACTGGTCTGTTGAGTCTGCAGTGCACAGAATGTGAGTGAACTTGCTGAAACTGTTTGCAGTTACATTAATATTAATCTGTGTTGAGACAATAGCATCCCGAAATACAATCAAAATATTTTCTGCCAACAAACCTTGGGTAAGAAAAGAAATAAAAACAGTACTAAACAAAACACAGTCATGCTTATAAAAATAACAATTAAGAGAAAAGAAAAAAAGTCCAAAAAGTATTAAGAACCATTGATAAAAAAGGCAAAGAAGAGTATTAAATAGGTTAGAAAAGAATTTTGAAATAAAAAATACGAAGAGAGTTTGGGAAGGAATGAATGTGATGTGTGGCCGAAAAAAAAGGAAGGCACTAAAAGGAAAGGTTGAGTATGGTAATAATTTATACAACTTTTTTTTGATTGTCTGATTTTGAGAACGGAGACGAGAAAAAATACGCTTGAAGAAAGACTCATAAGCTTGAATGAAATAATTGCATTGAAAGAAGATGACATGTGCAATGTATTAAAAAGAATAAAAGCATCGGGCCAGATGATTATAAGACCAAGTGTTTTAAAACGTTGTGCCGAGCAATTGTACAGTGTTCTTGTACAATTTTAATATGTCTCTTAATGTAATGTACAGAACCAGAAGTATGGAAAACATCATGTACTGCTCCCCCCCCAAAAAAAAAACAAAAAACAAAACAAAAAAACAAAACAAAAAAAAAAAAAAAACACATTGTAAAATAACATGAATGATTTACGTCCAGTCGCTCTAACATCTTGCGTTATGAAAGTTTTGAAAAATGTATTATATGCCTCGTATTAACCAAAATCGTTGGCAATTTCTTGGATCCCTAACAATATTCTTGTAGAGCATAAAGAGGCGTCGATGACGCAATTCTACATGTTTTAAATAATATATATGCACACTCAGACAAACTTGGGTCAAGTTTATTATGAAGCTAATCAAAATGGATTTTTATCCATCTCTTATCTCACAAGGAACAGTCTTATCACGCTCCCTTTTCTCTATACATACATCAGATTGAAGATCTGAACATGAGGATTGTATTATTCACAAAAAAGTGCAGATGACACTATACTAACAGGACTAATCAAAAATGATCAAGATCTTAACTATAAAGTAAAAATCAACTCTTTCGTCAGCTGGTGTGACGGAAATCATCTTGTCTTAAATATAAGTAAAACTAAAGAAATGGTAATTAATTTTCGTAGACAAAAGTATAATCCTGAAACTATAATCGTTACTAAAGAAAAAGAAGAAGAACGAATGGAAACTTTTAAATATCTGGGTATTTCTCTAGATAATAAACTTAAGTGGAAAAATAACACAGTTGTAATTGTTAGTAAAATTAAAACAAGAATCTATTAAGAAAATTCAAGTCTTTAACATCAATCCAAATCTACTTCAAATATTTCTTTTTTTCAGTGATCTGCAGTGTTTTAAGTTTTGCCCTCATCTGTAGGGGAGGCAGCATTCAAAAACAAGATACAGGCAGACTTGACAAAATAGTGAGAAAAGCAGGGGGGTGGCAGGTTAAAAAAAAAAAAACACGATCTAGACACATTGTTCCAACGATGCACGACAATCAAAATGTTAGAAATCATAAAAGATCCCGCACATCCACTACATAAAGAATAATTATCACTGCAGATATATACAGTGTAGCAGTAGGTACAGAGCACTAAAGACAAGAACAGCCAGACACTCCTTTTGTTTTGTGCCAAAATCAATTTACTATTCAATGATAACTAAAAAAAAAATAAAAAGGTAAAGACTGGACAAGACGTGTGTATTTACTAGAACTAGGTTACAGAAAACTATGTGCAATATCGTGGTTAATATTATACATTTAATTCATGATATGCTTTAAGCTAAAATAATAATAGCATAATTATATACTTTATTTATTCATTTCAATGTTTACACGAAAAATTTTTTTCTAGATTATTTTATCTGACATTTTAACCCTGAATGCTCGAAACTTACTCTTTTTAATATTCTAGCTTTAAAGAGAAACATATATGCATTTTGTTCATATTTTTTTCCATTTTAAGCCTTTTTATAATATACCTATATATTAATATTGTATATTATTTATGTCTTTGAATATGTAAGTGAATATTTGGTCCTTACTTTTATTGACGATGCTTTTTGACATAAATGAGCGTACCCATATCGTTCACAAGGGTGTGGACTTAATGCAGGAGGGACCAGAAGATATAATTATGATAAATTTCCTGCATGCTTGTAATTTCAACTGGCGAAAAATGACCTGTACCATATACTTCAGTCTTAGTCCTAGCTCTACCCCGAGCAAAGGTAATCTAAACTTTCATAGAACCACTCAACTATTCACCGTATCTGCAACCTTTGCAAAACCATGTTGAGTTCCATCGCATGAGGCCAAGGGAAGGGAGAATTATCGCTTAAAAAAATCTAAACAAACAGGTTTTTTGTTGTGGACGCATTTCATCCAAACAGCCTCAGGGCACTGTGCGACAGATTCGGTACTCCCAAAACCAACATATCTTTGCCATGTCTCTAATGACTTTAAACAGGCAAATATCAAGGAGTGGAAGGCAACATTTCTAGCAGCCATTAAGATGGTCAATATCGATGCAAACCTGATTTAACTAAGGCAATTCAAAAACGCATATGCAGAGGCCACAAACGCAGTTTCGTCTAAACTTCATTACAGAAGATTGACTCAGAACTACAGTCGTGTGAAGACAGGGCTCTTTGCTGTCTATTCCATTCTTCAACATCTTCCCCGAAACAATGATGGTTCGCTCACAGCACAATCAGTTGGCCGAACCAGTCTAAATGTTCGCCAAGAACCTGGCCTGATGCATACACACACCAAGGAAAAAAAATAGGATCTGCAAACTTCGTAGAGTTCTTCTATGAGAGCTCAATATGGCATGTATATTAGCGCACTATAACCAAACGGATGGCCAGAAACATCAATACCATAATTATACAGAAACATCATGATTGCGGTAAAACACATGAAATTATTCCAGGCTTAAAACGTTACAAGTAATCTTAATGAATGGAGGTCTTTATCAAACGTCTCTTAATAACAGTCTAGATCACGTTGTTCATGACAATCTAGAAACACTAGATTACAGATTTTAGATCAAGAAACAGGATGCAGAAGACTGTGTCCCGATTTTAAGGTAAGAAACCTACTTGTAAATTATGAACTTTGACAGCAAAATAAAGACCGTGAAGATGAGGCGTTTTACAAAAATTCTCACCAGCTCATACTTTAGAAGCATTCTCACCAGCTCATACTTTAGAAGAATTCTCACCATCTCATACTTTAGAAGAATTCTCACCATCTCATACTTTAGAAGAATTCTCACCATCTCATACTTTAGAAGAATTCTCACCATCTCATACTTTAGAAGAATTCTCACCATCTCATACTTTAGAAGAATTCTCACCATCTCATACTTTAGAAGAATTCTCACCATCTCATACTTTAGAAGAATTCTCACCATCTCATACTTTAGAAGAATTCTCACCATCTCATACTTTAGAAGAATTCTCACCATCTCATACTTTAGAAGAATTCTCACCATCTCATACTTTAGAAGAATTCTCACCATCTCATACTTTAGAAGAATTCTCACCATCTCATACTTTAGAAGAATTCTCACCATCTCATACTTTAGAAGAATTCTCACCATCTCATACTTTAGAAGAATTCTCACCATCTCATACTTTAGAAGAATTCTCACCATCTCATACTTTAGAAGAATTCTCACCATCTCATACTTTAGAAGAATTCTCACCATCTCATACTTTAGAAGCATTCTCACCAGCTCATACTTTAGAAGCATTCTCACCAGCTCATACAAAAATTACGTTACCAATAAGGGAGTTGGAAGAACCTTACAAAATGTTATCGGACCCTATTGAGAACCTCCCTCCCTCCCTCTCTCTCTCTCTCTCTCTCTCTCTCTCTCTCTCTCTCTCTCTCTCTCTCTCTCTCTCTCTCTCTCTCTCTCTCTCTCTCTCTCTCTCTCTTTCAAAAAGTTGTAGTGAAGTTGGATCAACACATCAAAAGATCATCCCGGTTGCAAAAAGACTTTCCACGACACAGATGATTGAGGAATGAGAATAAAAATAAAAAGATGAGTGGGCGTGTTTTTATTGAAAAATATTGCAGAGAAACGAGGAGAATGGCAAACATCTTTTGTGGTGCTCCTGTGGCTTTTGAATTAATGATTAGATCGCAATATTGAAAGTTCAAAGTTTAAAAATACTTAACATCTCAAAAACAACACTTTTATTTAACTTAATAAATTGCTCCTCTTTGATTAAGCAATAAAATTGCTTCAGTCAGTTGACAATACAAGTTCAGGAGTATTAATTTGACAAACAGCCAAACTCCCTTACAACAGGATATAAAATCGCTATTATCATGTGCACTCCAGATTTGTTGACTTAGCACTAGTCCAGTGATCTACACTAGTCTTATACAAAGATTTTTATGCATTAAATCTCAATTTTCTCTAAAGCGCAAAAAATTACATCGACATATTGCAGTAGTGTAAAATGCATGTAGTGTGTCTTTGCATTCCATTATAAACCTGCGCATTTCAAAAGAGTTCATAATTGTGTCATCACGTTCGAGTGACATTAATATTTCAAGATGAAACACACTGTTACGGCTGGTGTGTTGTCTAAAAAGCAAACGTTGCGTGACCTGCACCATTCATTTTCTTGTTAAGCACAAATTAATGGCCATGCTTAGACTCTGCTGCCGAAATTTCGAAACGACTCGTTTATGTCCATCGTAACTTGTTCAAGCAGAGAAAAGATGTATGTTCAAGGCTTTCTCCGTAACATGCGAACTCAAGAGTTTTCACATGTGTCACACATTCCTCCTCTGCACACCAGAACAAAAATCAACTGAGAAGATTATACCAGAGCTTTTTTAATTCGCACTGAGGCCCGCTAGACACAGTCAGACTTAGGAGATAGGGAATAAGACCGAACGTGCTCTACTGTCCGATTATTAAAAAAAAAAAAGGACAACAAAAAATTAAGCCTAAAGCCTAACAGAATGTGTTTTATCCTTTTGCATATGAAGAGAGGGATACACACCAATACAAAAATTAAAATATAAATCTGTGATATAAATAAAGCATAAAAATACCATGCTTTGCCCATAAGGACTGGATGGTCTAAATAGAAGGCTTTCCTCTGACTTTCTACGCAAAGTATAAAGGTCTGACTTTCCTCACTGTACCATAATATGCTTTAAGTTTAACCTGATGCTTGCTCAAATTACTCTTAAGCCATTAGACTCACCTATGTTAACTACTTTAATTCCTTCTCTGATCGTTATAAGTCTCATGGCGAGCCCCACATTCTCCATCTTCTCAGCGTAGGTTGTCGGATGGTTGTAGTATTTTCCTGTTGGCTGTCCAGACAAGACTTCCAGCAAGAGAAGGAGATTGACTCCATCACTCAAATCCTTGGTCAGATCCCTGACTTCCTTGCCTACACCCAATAACTGAAAGTTCACCCAATTGGTAAAGGTCTTTTCTTGGATCCTCTTCCACTCTGCGTCACGAACTGAAGGTGTTGTCTCCATTATCGAGGACATTTTCTAAATCAAATCGTGCGATATACCAATAGCCTAAATGTCTGTAGGCCTACAAGACCCTAAGATAAATCAAAACAACTTTTTAACTGTTCCATTCCTTGTTCTGTCAGAGTGGGCTTTATACGGATGATCAATTTAAAGTAAATCAAACTTGGATGTCAGATCTGAAGGCCACAGTGTGAACTACCGCAGTGTAAACCATGCAACTAAAATGTTCGAGACGATGTTACTGGGCTCAAGTTGTTTAGGTGCTATACCAGCTACAGGAGTGTGCAAGCCCAGTTACAAGCTGAATATTCAGCCGGCAGGTAGAGTCAGTGAATGAAACGGGACCTTTTCATAATCATATAAGTAGATCACTGAGCACAATTAGGGCATCGTGATGCACGAGCGATAAGGTTAAGTAATTTTCCTTTGATTAAAAAAATAAGGCTGACGGTAGACACAGTGTGTTATGCTGCTGGGAACACATGGTGGTAGACAATATCAGCGTGGCTGCATGTCTTACACGAAAATTTAATAACAAATGGCTCGAAGAATTCCGAGCAATAATTATGTTACATTCGATACAAATCTCAGCACGCTTTGAGAAAGCCACAGCGTAACACTGCACGCACTCTCTTCTTAAAAATAAACAGACCGATTTTAGCTTTGATGTTATTCAGAGGTCTAATCAGCCTTTCAGTCTGTCTAGTCATAGGCAGGTCTAACATTTTTCTCTTCGCCTTTACCAGTCCTCCTCTTTGACTATACAGTAGAAGGATTACTCTTTGCGACGCGCTAAGTAGGTGTTTTCGTCACGGCAGATGCAAAGCATTGAAGCTGACTTAACCATCTCATAAAAGCACCCAATGTTTTCACAAACACGCTTTCATTTTCCAGGTATTCACAGCCTGAATGTTATAAGGAAAGAAATATGTTATACATGTACATGTACGATGAATAAAGCAAAACAATCACCTTTCGTCTCTTGAGATTATTTAAATTAATACAAACTTAATTTTTTAAATATTATTAAATGCGAAACCTTATCTGTTTCAATAGCAATATAAGAAGGAACTATTCTAAAATGTGAACCAGAATGAACGTTTAATGCTAGAAAGAAACGCCAGCTGACTGGCAAGGAAATGCTGTAACCATCAATAATTTTTATCTTGCCTAAGATCACAAGGCAAACTTGCGGAAGGAAACGAACCTTTAGCTGCTTCATAAACCTGAGCAAATCCAAGCCTGCTTAAGGCAGTCTTTAAAGAATTATCAAAAGGTTTTTTTTTCTTCCGATCACTGAAGCCCATCTAAGATTCTCTTTTTCTTTGCGAAAACCACTCTACCAAAACTCCATAAAGAAGCTAATTTATCATGAATGACTTGTCCAGGCGGCATCTTAAAGCTTTTTTTTTTTCAAACTAAAATATTTTTGGAACACCCACGTTGGCACGAACATGGAAAACATAATTTTATGACCTCAAGGTTCTAAATTCTAATATGTAGCCTTGATGTTATTCAAAGAGTCAAAGAACAAGTACACATCTTGTTTGGAAACAAAAAAAAAAAGATGATTTTACAATGTAGCCTATGAGATCAATCCGCTATTTTCTATCCTAAATCTGCCTAACGCATTATATATGTAGATCTACAAAGCTCTAAATACAAAAATTCACAACCTTTACTTCAGATGTTTGATCTTCTAAAGTATAAGATCGTATATCTGCCTATGCTGTAGTTTCAATAAATTCGCCTCAAATATGATAAATAAATTAAGCGCTGGCGTTTCATTGTATTTATAAAAGTAACATGCCTATGTCGATTTTATTTTGGCTTTGATTTTTTTTTTTTTTTTTTGCTGCAGGCTGAATCAAAATCTAGATGTTAGGAATTAAATAGTAAGACTATTTTTTAAGTCCTCCTTAGGAATACAAGGTTTGGTTCATCGAGCTAGCCAGTCTTACTTTATTTATCTATTATTCTGCCTATTTATTGTTTATGTCTGTACCCCTATCTGATTGGCTATCTAATCAGGCTGTCTGTTTAGCATTTTACCTCTATAATTTATACCTATTGCTTATATTATATGTGCCTGTATGTATATGTACCGCTTATCTATATCTATCAGTCAATATATCTATATAGCCTATCTATCATCTATCTATTCATATATCTATCTATCAACTTATCTATCTATTTGTTGCCCATCAATGTATCCTTTTGTTTATTTATTTTCTTGTAGGCACCGCAAAATTGTGTTGTAGATTGATATATTTGATTTGGATCTAAGTAAGATTTTTGTATTCTTATTGATAATTAAAATAATTTCTGTTTTTATCAAATTCGTAGCTAATATCTTTGAAAATGACTAGGATTGCCTAAGAGTGGCTTATTGAACCCATGCAAATTTAATTGCCAATTGCTGTCCTCAAGAGGTTAGATGCAACTCAAAAGACGCTATATCCATGTTTTTATCTCTCTAGGAGTCTATGTTGACATCAGTAGTAGAACTTTATTCAACGGGTTTTATGATGTTCATGCAATAACTTCTAGTGTCTTTCTTTATACTTTAGTGAAACTGAAATGTCACAGACAAAAGTTGGGCACTTTAGTCTTTTTAAGGTTCTTATTGGACCCACTACACTTGGTTTTATCAGGCTCAGCATGCACTACAGTTTAAATCAAGGAATGCGATTTCAGAAATAGCTGAGCTCCTGAGTAAGATTCACAGCAATCAGAAGCATTGAAAGCACTGTGTCCTTGAAGATTTTTTTTTTTTTACTTTAGGCATTCCCTCTTTATAAATCACGAAGGAAAATGAAGACCTTTTCTCAACCATACGTTTACCCTTTCTTTGGCTAAAGGATGGACAAGATGCAAATAGAATGATTCTTTCCAGTCTATTTGTCAAGAAAACCCCAAAAGCTGTATGTATTTTACTTCATTTTTTTTATTATTATTTCTGGATTTATTATGTTTTTTTTTCATTTATGCTACTTTGAGACGAATTTGCAAAAAAAAAAAACCAAAAAAAAAAAAACCCGAGATTCGCAGCTGGTGTGTTGAGAAGAACCAAAAAGATAGGTGTCGGATTAAGATTTTGACGAACGGTATAATAACTCGCAAGATCTGTAGTGTATTTCTGCTGGCAATCATTAAAGCTATCCTCACGTGTAAAGTTTCCCTCAGCCTCTCTTTGCTTTGTGATTGATCTAAAGGTATCAGCAATGTGCTTTGTTGAACCCTCGCTAAAGGTTCTTACACACATTCGTATACCTCACTCGGGTGTTCAATGAGACTGTGTGCTTTAGACCATAAAATAGCATGTCAACTGGGTGTGCTAGTGATGCGCTGGTTCTAATAGCTACTCCTCTGTGAGTTCAAAGAGGCATTTTAGTTGAGGATGGACTATCGGGAAAACTTTTAAAATCGTTTGAACATGGGGGGAATCACTGGATAATCATGCTCATTTATTTATTTGTAAACTTCCATAACTATTTCGCTGAGGGTGTGATCTTTTCTTTAAAGATTTTTCTAGGCGGGTTAAACTGTAGAGTTGCTGCAGCGCTCACAAGTTCACTGGCAAGCTAATTTGAAACACCATTCACTTCTAAATGCCCCATGTCAGTTTCTCGGGAGGCCTTGCATGTTTGCTAAGAATAGAAAAAATTGTAAAGGTGGCACTTCCTCCCTCTTTGAACCAATGGTAAGAGATCCAGAGCCCATGAGGTGTGAAGAGATGTCTGTCGCCGCGATGTTACGAGATGGGTATTTGATTTTTCTAACTTGCCCCTACCCAGAGTCTTGAGAAGAGTAAGAAGGACCGCTGCCCTCAGTCTTCCCCGAATCATGTGGATTGCAGCTAGTGGAGGTGTTGGATGACAAGTAACGTGATTGGCTAAATTCTATAATATTAGGTCGGACCAATCGAAGTACTGTTCTATCATAGCATTTTTTTAACCTGAAGCCGAGTAAAAAAGGCAAGCGTATAATGAGATGAAAACAAATGTATGTGTTGAGAGCATTACGGTGTCAGCCGAGAGGATAGATATCAGACCTTGACTGCTGGTGATTTTTTATATGCTGTCGCTGCTTGTCAAATGGTAGGAAAGCATAGTCCGTCGTTCACATTATTGTCCGAGTTTGTTTTTGTTTTTTTTTAACTAGGTTGTTCCGGACAATGATAAAAGATTTAAAAAATAAGTGGTGTTTTGAAGAAAAGAAGAAGAAGTGGAAGGAAGGAGGAGTAGGAGTAGAATAAGAAGGGTGAGTGGAGGATGGGGTAAGAAAAGGTGGAATGAAGGGAAGGGATTAGATGTATTAAATCTTGTACAAAGCTTATCGCATAAATAATGGACTTTTGGGTTATCAGATAAGGCTACACATGTTGATACTTAAGACTGACAAGTGCCATTGTTCTTTTTGAAACTCTGCACACAAGAACAGATGATGAGCTGCTAACTTCAGCCCGCTGAGCTAAGTAAGCCAGTCGGCGCCTCAGTAAAGATTTGGAACCAAAGTTTGAGCTCTCGGTGTATCGATCCTCTCTGATCTGACGATACAAAAACAAAATTGGGCGAAAGACACACACACAAATACAGATTTATTACAGAATGATTCTCTTGGTTTCTCCACTCCTAGGCGATTCCAATGAAATATTGCAATTTATTTGAACTGAAACTCAAGTAATGGTATTCACAAATTCTATTTATTTGAGTAAGCTCAGTATTATTATTATTATTATTATTATTATTATTATTATTATTATTATTATTATTATTATTATTATTATTATTATTATTATTGTTGTTGTTGTTGTTGTTGTTGTTGTTGTTGTTGTTGTTGTTGTTGTTGTTGTTGTTATCATTATCATTATTATCATCATCATCATCATCATCATCATCATCATCATCATTATTATTATTATTATTATTATTGTTGTTGTTGTTGTTGTTGTTGTTGTTGTTGTTGTTGTTGTTGTTGCTGTTGTTGTTGTTGTTACTGTTGTTGTTGTTGTTGTTATCATTATGATTATTATTATTATTATTATTATTATTATTATTATTATTATTATTATTATTATTATTATTATTATTATTATTATTATTATTATTATTATTATTATTATTATTATTATTATTATTATTATTATATTATTATTATTATTATTATAATTATTATTATCATTACCAGTTGAAAAAAATATATCGAAAGAGTAATAGTTAATTAGCTTGAGATAAACCTAAATTAAACCTGAATTAAACATAAAAAGATAAACATTTATGGATTAAACCAGACACACTTTTTTGCAGATTACCACTGAGTTTATCAAAGGCTAAATGAAATCAGATCAAAATTGCTTCCTCAATATTCTAGAGTATGGTCTTCTGGCCTTTTGCCCCCATACAACAATGTATAAACTGTAAGGGGCGCAACACATGTTGATGTAAAGCTTTCGTTCGATTGTGCACCGTGTTTCCTAAAGGTCCAGCGTTGTCGGACAATCACCTTTTTGAGTGGAAATCTTCGATGTTGTGGCTTGTTTAGTATGTTTACAACTTTCACAATGCAACGTAGACTAGGTACATGAGCTCAAACAATCGTCTCCCCACATGTAAAGTTACCATCTATGTTTTCAAATTATTGTAAGCCAACCGAAAACCGTATCTACATTCTAGATTAGTAGACTCTGTCGACTTCGAGTCTAGATCTAGATCTAGAAATCTGTCTCTAGATCTCTAGTTTTATATTGAGATTCTAAATTATTTTTTAGATTCGATTTAGAGATCTAGAAATAGAATCTACAACAGATCTTAGATCTAGATCTTATTCTAAGTTCAACTTAAAAGCTTAATCTAGAATCTAGGTCTAGATCTAGATCCATAGAAAATGTATTCGTTTAGATTTTAGAATCTAGAGACTTAATACAATAGATCGAAATCTAGATCTAGCCAATCTTGAATCTAAGCCGAGGTATAGATCTAGACTCAAGTCTTACTCTTTTAATTAAAGTAATTAACTGCATTGTCTAACTTAGTTCTATTTTACATTTAGATCTTGTAGCCGATTCATAATCATTAAAGATCTTTAAAAGGTCCCAATCACTGCAATCCCTCCCTTGGCCTTGACTCAAGTACTTGATGATGAGATATGACGAAATTGCTACACCTCTTCACAGTGCTAAAAGATAATCTTTTGCCTTAATTATTCTCCGTGTTCTTCCATTAAAGTTTGTGAGAGCAAGTTATGGCTAGTTGTGTTAAGTTAAACTTACCATACATACGGTTATTGCGCGGGTGCAGGGGTCAGATTTCACAAGTCCAGCACTGAGCCACTGTGTGTGTGGGAAAACCATATGGAAAATCCGAGTTTACTGGGTGTGTCGCGTACGGTCTAGCGAGGCAGTAGAATATCAAGCTCTGCCTGATATTTTCTGGTGCGGCACCTGACAATGACTTAAAAATTTCATGTTTCGACAAAAAAAGTTTCAGAACCGTATTCCTCATCGAATTTTATTGCAGATTGATACCAAATAGTACATTAACGTTACATAGAAAAGAAGATTTAGAATTTTAATAAAATAAAATTATTTCCCCTTTCTGGGTCTTGTGGGCATGCTGTTGTCATTGGGTCCCCACTTTTCCCCCACTGTATCTATGTGTCACACACGAAGTATTGAGCATTTCATGCTGCAACATTATAGACTATGAAAACTGACATAAGTTTACTTGGAGTTGCATCACCAAGAATTATAGTTCATTCGGTTTGGTATATAATATTTTGTGGTCCAAAGATCAGGTACCTAGATTTATTGAAGTGAATCAAGCAAATTATGGTATTTTGCGTCGCCATAATTTCTTTCTTTGCATTTCTTTGTTTTGTCTTTTAAACCATCCTTTTTTCAAAATTGTTGCTATAACAATACAACCCAACGCCTTTTTCTTTCCAGAATCCATGATGCAAAAGATGTTTATTAAAAATTGATTTGAAAAAAAAAGGTGTGTTTGCAAATAACAGTATTATCCAATTAAAGATTATGAACAAGACATTTTTTTTTTTTCATGTGTAAGTGCGACTAAATAAACTGGCTGTTGCTCAGTGTATTGACCTGTGACCCTGTGAATTGGAAATTCCTGTGGAAAGTTGGAAACCTAATACGCACAACCTCTTGTTTTCTCACCACATTTGTTGTATGTAAAAAAACGACGTCAAATGCCTTGTTTCCAAATCTTGTCAAATGCATAGTATCTCCCCTGTGTGTATGATGGGCTTTAGGTTTTGTTAATATAATGATTGCTGTTTAACTCAGACGAAGTAGTTTCTCAAGGGAAACCTTAAACCCAGTGCGGACGCGGCTCTTTTGTTAATATCATGACAGCCATATTGGATGCGATTCTGGAAAAGGCAAAACTAATTGAGTTATAACAGTTATTAACACTTCTTTTTTTTCTTTAATACATTTGTTTGTGACTCCCTATATTTTTTGGGAAAGACTTCCGGATGGGTACCATACCTCTATCATGCTAAAGAGGCCTTCGTTTCATTGGGCCATAGAATTGTAAGAAGATTGGGCTTGGTTTTTTTTTTTATACGTAAATCATTTTCTAACAATAAATTACCAATAAAAAATAACAACATCATATCCTTTCAATCAATCAATCAATCAATCAGGTGTGGTGTTCTTTAGTGTAGGCAATCATGACCTTCCATGCATATCCATCCCTTGTCGCTGTCAGTGCTTCTGACATATCCTATCATATTCTTAATATACTAAACAAACATGCCCAATCAAAAGAGGATGGAGTACTTGAGACTAGTCAGTAATTGCCCCCAGTATTAATGTGACTGCTATGTATACAAAAGAGCGGGATAGAGTCCCTATTCTCAAGACTTACTGCGGAATCCTCAAAAACCGAAGTCTGATTATTCGAATTTCTCATAAACCGAGTTTTGCAAGATGATAGGTTATTTTTTTCTCTTTGGCTTTGTTAGGATCAGACTCATATTTCAAAGTCTTTCTGATTCGATTCTCTTAATTCGAATTCGATACCACCCCATAAGGCATCACAAAAGTGCTACATGCACCTCCAAAGCAGCAAGCAATGCCAATCGCTGCCCAACAAAGGCTGATCAGTGCGCTATCAAAGCGAGAGGGAACGGGTGCACTAACAGTTAAGTGCGAGTACTGATACTGATACTGATAGCAACGTGGGATGGGGAAAGGTGAGGGTTGCTCGTTGCAGGCACACCACACACTCACTCAATGAGTCATAGATTAATATACCCATTTTTGTAATTTAAATACTCTTGATTCAAAGATTTAATCCAATACCATATATTGGAAATTATGAGGTTTCCACTGTACTTTTTTCATCCAGCCCTAAAATGAAAACTATTTGTATATTGTTATAGCTGTTATTTTAAAAATACATCCACACAAAATACATCAGAAAAATACCTAAACTTAGATCTAGACCCAATAGTAATACATAATATTAATATTAACTTTTTTTTTATTATACTTTTATTTTTAGACTCATTCTCCCTGCCAATTAACGTTCAGTTTATTACTATATTAGACCTGAGGTTAAATGAAATAAAGATAATAGTGTTTTTTAATATCCTAATATAGTCCATTCTGAGTAAGAATGGTACGACTTGGCCATATTTTGTAACCCAGACCTGTCTGAAAAGAAGTGTGGCAGTTTATGTATACATATATAGGGGCATTTACAGGAGAAAATTTTATATATGATTATGATCAGTTTGAACTTTTCGAATGTTTTTTAGGATAGTTGTGACCTTGCGATAAATTTTGAATTCTTGCTGTTTCCAGGTCAGTAGGTGATATGGGTCACTTGGATTCATTGTTCTTTTGTAAATACAAATCCATCACTGTTGGTTTGTTGATGTATTTGTAGTTTGTTTCTTAGCTGTGAAAAGTTTCAAAACCAAGCCCAAAAATCATGATACCTTGCAAATCACTTCATGCCCAGTTAAGCTTACCTCTTGAATTCTGCAATATATTCGTAGTGCTTTGCTTCCAAAATAATTATTAAAGTTTGCAACAGCTGGTTTCTATGCCTCAACAACAAGAGACAGAAGTCAAAATCAGAGGAAAGGTTTGCTATCTGTCTGAAAAAAGGATTCTTAACTAAACCGTCATTGGTTTGTGTATTTATCCCTCTCTCAAATTAGGCTTTTCACCCTCCAAAGAATTTTTTTTCCAGCTTTCTACTAATTCTAGGAAATTTAAGAAATATGAAATGTATTGAAAAAGATAGTTTGGGTTAAGCTGTGTCACTTTGTATTCTGCGTCATCCCAGTAGATAAATTATAGCTGAAATGATGTTATCTTGCTCTATCTACAGCTAGATAAAAAATTAAATAGATTTTTTATTATTGTCTTCACCTGAAACCTTCCTAATTAAGACAGTTTTAGATTTCACCATTGAGAATGATCAATAAATTCTTTATGTACTACAATTTTGAAATTCTAAGAAAAATTTGAAATGATCAACAGCCTTATTTTTGCTGTGCTATGCATCCTTTTTATTGTAGTTAGAACATTGGCCATCACACTTTTAGAGTTTTATCTTTCTGATTTTAATCCACTATCTAATTTTTATGTAAAATCATATATTTCAAGATTACATAAAAAGATCATTTATATTTTAAACTGAGGTGTGGTATAAACTCAGTAGATATGTTGCCTAAACAGATCTTATTTTATCACCCTTTCAGAATTTTTTGATGTGAGTAAGTGTGAAGAAACTGAAACTGAAGTCCTTAAAAACTTACCAAGAACAACATTTTTGAAGTGTCATCAATGTTGCTCCTAGGGCATGGACAAAGGTGGATCTGACAACACCACACTACGCAACAGAAAACAAAACATGGTGCCACGTGTGAAGCCAGACTTGCACCAAAATTTAGAGCCAGACATAATGGCATCTTCCTCCTCCTCCTCCTCGTCTCCAAAACAACAAAAACTAACTGGAGCCAATGGTAACGGTTCAAATCACTCGTCCAAATATCTCCACACAAAAGCTCCATCTCGTAATTCAAGTGATCCAGTGTCAAACAAAGACATTGCTGAGACAAACATGGATGATGCCCTTTATATTTCTAACGGAACTAAGGGAGGGGCAGGAGAACCTCACATCAATGATGCAGGAGATAGTGCTGATGATGATGTGGCTGATGATGACGACACTTGCCAGTTGCTGCCCTCTAGAGAGCAAGAAGGGGATGACGATGACTTAAATGTCATTGTTGAAGATGAGGTGAGACTTTATTTAATTGATACAGCTGTCGACATTTTGTGTAACTAGGATGGATCTTCAAAGGATATTAAATCAGAAGCATTGTATCAAGTCTGACAAACATTAAAGAAACCATTCGGTCTCTATAAGTTACTGTGATAATGCTATGTTGCTTTGATCTTCATGCTTGACTGCCTCATAATGAAATTGCATTCTGATTGAAAAACCATTTTAAAATTCTCTTTTTCCTCCTCCTCAAAGAAGACCATCAAAACATCATTGGTTTTCAGAGTCTTTTTTTTTTCAACTTTGTTGAAAAAGCAATTGCGCTCAAGATTTATGGAAACAATTGTTGAAAACTACTTTTTTTTTAAAAATTACTAATGAATATTTCTTCCTGGAAGAAGCATTACGGATTATTCTTTTTCTTGTTAAGTTTCTAGTATAATCTTTCTTAAAGTAAAATGTTGATCAATATTAAGGTGGAGCATGGGGAGTTGAGTCATCTTTAGCTAAAAATGGATGATATATGACACAATCATGAAATTTGACATATATATTGAGGACTCTCAGTTAATTGAGAGTTGAGGGACTAATAGTAATAGCCCTGATATTTTTTTAGGATCTCAGAGATGAATCTTAGAATTGGATGAGAAGTTTTAAGAATAACTGCAAGCTTACATTGAAGAGAAAAGTTAAAAAAGAAAGAAAAAATTTATTGCTGTTCTATTTCAGAAATCACCTGGAATCTTAAATTATTGAAAGAGTTTTTTCTACAGCATATGCAACAGCAAGATCTACTCTGAAATTTTGGGCTTTTTTTGTAAATTTGTTCTTAAGGCGTTTAAATCAATTGTCCTCATTCATAAGCCTACTCTTGTCGGATAGAGCCATCCATTTTGCGAGTCAGAAAATTTTAGCGATGACTTGAGACCATTTCTTTCTAAACCTTTCTCTTCCTCATTTTTCCTTCATCATCTCATTCACGAACATCCTCTCCAATGCGTTCAAAGTATGCCTTCAATTTTGTATTTGTTTTATTGAAAAATCCTCAGTTAGATGCAGTATAAGCGAAAATTTGTTATGGGAAACAAGGCAATCCTGGTTTTAGTTTTACAAGATATTTGGTCTTGATTTGTCTTCTAAAAATATTAATTTTTGCCGGCAGAATAAATTCTTAAGTAAACTAAAACATAGAGTTTGGTGACAGGCTAAGATATTTTTGAGGATTGTGCGAAATATACAGACTAATGATTCATGATATCTGGCTTTGTGCATTTGATATTAGGTAACTGCGATAAGAAATTAGAGTGTTAGAAATATTTAGTTTCAGGTAAGTGATAAGTGACTGAAATGAATAATAGGTGGGCATAACTTTTGTTAATATTGCATGCTTAAAATTGTGTTGTCATAAGTTGTCGTCAAAATAGGTATGGTGAGATGAAATTTATCTGAAAAAAGTTTTACATTTTTTTAGTGATATTGTAGCGATATAAGTTAATATTTTATTTTTTTATTTTTTAATCATAATATTAAGTGCAAGGGTATTAAAAAATCCCTCAACATGCCATGTCGTGGTGATTGTCATTAGGTTTTTTGTTTTGTTTGTTTCACTTTTTTTTTTTTTTTTTTTATTGTTTTTGTAAAGAATGATTTGTGATTTGTTCATAAATTCATCATTTTTCCAGAAATTTCGTGGAACATTTAGTTAGAAGTAATTTTTTCCCCAATCAGTTTAGTTTTATTTTTGTTGCTGTTGATAGTCTGATTTTCATACGTTATATTTCAATTAATGATAATAATTAAACAAAATTGTTAATGCAGTCAGATTCCCCCCTTTCCCTCGTATAAAGTAAGAAATGAGTAATGGAAGATGTAAATATATACAGTACATTTTTTTTTAAATACAGACTTAAAATTGCCTGTTGCTTAACGCAATCTTTAGTTTTAATCTCATATTAACAAAGACCCGTTCGCCCATCCTGCATCTCTCTCTCTCTGCTCCTTTTTGTGGGATACGATCATTTTCTTTTTGTTGTTGTTGTTAAAGTCTTTACCATCAATGATAATTATGATCCTGGATTTATACGATTAGGGTTCAGATTAAAAAAAAATATTATTTCGGCATCTGCAGGTTAGGAGTGCAGTTTGAGTGTTTTTTGTTTTTTTTTAACACGTTTGTACTCGACAATAACTTGTAGGCTATATTTTTAACGCTCTTGATGGCATGGTCAAGAATCTACCTGTAACTATGTACCTCAATGTGTGCCAAGGCAAAAAGTAAAAATGGAAAAAACCCTTTGGCAGCATCTAGATTAGCGCATTCATAAACCGGCTGTGGACACATTAACCACTTTATACTTTCTGGAGTAGATCTAGATTTTTAGAGCCAAAGCTCTTTATCTTGTGAACGCTAGTGAGGAGACCCGAATAGCACCTAGTTCCGAAGTTCTACATGATCTGCAGGCTCACTCCAAAAAGCGAGAAGATTTGGATCTTAATTAACCGTTAAACTTCTAAGTGTAGTTCGTTTTGAAGTTTTATGTGGTTGATTCGGCAATGTTAATTTTCAGGCTTAATCATAGCAAATCCAGTCGATGTGTTCATCGCAGAAAAAGAAAGCCGAAAAGTGAATCCTTCATTTCCGTGTTTGGTTTTTTAACTCGGATGTTGTAATGGATTTAGAGATATCATTAATTTGAACGTTTAAATCTAGATTTAGATAGTACATGCTATGTACATCTAGAGACGTGTTAATCTATAGACCTACCATGATCTTAATTCGGACCGCTTGAGAGGACTTCGAGATAACTCATTGCATGTTGTGTTTTCATAATCATAAGACTCCCCCGACTCCAACGGTCATACAGATTAGTCAACTGATTTATCAAATCGATGTATGCTTGAAACTTTTTTACCAAGTTTTTCAATTGTTGTTTTACTTTTACTTGTATCTCTTTTCATTCCTACCAAACTCTAGTGAAGTAAATAATTATTTGAAATCTCAAATGTCAAAATGTCAAAAGTAGAAGAATAAATAGGGAAAAAAGTAGCGTGGGAGATTGCAACAGGTGGTATAGATCTAGTCGGTGGTAGTACATCCAGCGGTCTTGGCGTGTCGCTGACAGTGTGTTGACACGCACGTCGATAAAAAAAACAAACTCGCCTTTACTTATTCTTTTCTGTAGTATGAGGCAGTCCACCACATCATGTTGAACTGTACTGGCGATTTTTATTTCTTACATTATAAGGATAGAAGTACTTCCAGACTTAATAGCGTGCGTAAATTATTTAAAACCGACACGCGTATGTTCCGATAAATTTCATCATCTGCCATAGTACATTCTTTGAACCCTTTTATCTTTTTTTAATCATTGGTTGAATTCGTTGCACATTGTGCAGGAGAAAAATGAACGTGCTCCTATTCTGACTAGCAGGTAACTTGTTCGGCTAGGTCACGTGATTAAGACAGAATCCGGCTGTATTTCAGGTGGTTTAAGGAAAGAATTCGCGAATTAGTGACAGACCCTGAAGCAGATGGAACTAGGGTGAAGGGGATATTTTAGTTCCGACATTACTAGCCTTCCCTTACTGGATGCATTAGCAATGATATAGCTTTTATATCGGGTACTTCACAAGCTTTTCAGGACACATCTGGGTCTGTCTGTTTCTTCGTAAAACATGGTGACTGATGCTGCTGTAGATTATATCAAAACTCGGTACATAACCCAAAAGCTTGCATATAGCTGTGCATTATTGTGAAAGCATACAACTCATTAGTTGCGTTTCAAAGAAAAACATGCGAGCATAAATCAGAACTTGTTATAGGATTCTGTTGAGGAAATCAGACGGCCGGTGTGTGGTAAATCTTTATTAGGTCGTGCATCGTAACTTTTATTAAAGATAAACAATTCCAGAATTGGTGCTCCATGTAACTCTACTAGTGAGTCGCTGATGATTCTGATATGTATACGGCTTTGAACCAACTACCGAGATAAATCATGCCCGCAAGAAAAAGACGTGCATCGTCGCCTACGGCATCCTCTCGGTCACGAGAGACCACTTCCGCCGGAAGAGCGAAAACCCGAAGTAAGTCTCGCGGACGTCTGCCGAAGCCGCTGCCGGAGGATGCGCATCCGCCTGGCGTCCAGCCCATCAAAGTTCACTCGGGCGCTGCTTGGGCGCGATGGCTGGATTTCTGCGGACCTTGTGAGACAAGCAAGGACAAAGGGTCATGCGCCAGGGGGAGAGCTCAGGTGATGTGATCTATGACAGGGTTATGTTGCAAGATGGAGAGGGGCCCAGGGTCAGGTTTAGACTTCGTGGCTCGTCTTACTCTCAGCAGACTGAAAAGTCAATCAGAATTTGCATTCTCTGAGCGTGTGACGGGTTCTTTTGAATAATTTCTTGTATATCTGAAGTGACTCAAAGGCTGTCTTGTTTGATCGTTGTTTGATATATCTCGTCCTTATCTCGATGGTTTTAGGCCTCATTGTGTATGAAACGTAAGCCTCCTTCGGACAGAGTGGAAGTCCTAAAGTCACCTTCCCGACAGTGTGGTGCTCGAACATGCAAGAAATTTTCCTTCGGAGTTCTAGATCGTAGAATTCATTTATTTATTTATTTCATGGGCGAATGAAAAAAAAAAATCAGACCCGTCTGAAGCCGTGAGTGAGATCATAGTGTGAAGAAACAATTTTAATATCGAAGCAAGCTGTTTTCTTTATTCCGTCAAACTGCGATCAGCTATGCAAGTTGAGATCACCTTTGCCCAGCCCCTTTTTTTTTCTCTCTTTGCAGATATCAAGATTCTCTTTTTTATATTCTGAACAGTTTGTGGCGGATTGGGCTTGTTAAACTGTTAACTCAACCAATCAAATTTAGGTCCAGTCACCTTGGAAAGTCTCTAGCAAGAGAGGTCACAATTTGATGGCGTGCTCCTGCGTTTATCTGTTTTAAAAAAAACACCGTGATATCTGGGGTTAGTTTTTTATTTAATTTTTTGTTTTGGATTGTATGTGTCTAAATCTGGCCCTGGTCTGATGGGTGGGAAGGTAATAAGTCGAGCGGCTGGCCTTTCAACGTCGGCAACCAATGATTTTCTTCCGGCCGTTGGATAACTGCATAGCTGCCAACCAGGAGGTATAATACTTGTTACATAATAAGAGTGGTTGGAATGAGAATATAAGAAGAAAAGACGAATAATAAAACATTATCCTTGACTTGCGCGCTCTTAAAAAAAAAAAAAAGTGTAAATGTGATTCTTTTTTTTTGTGTGAGGTAACCAACTTTACAGCCTCGGTAACATCTTTGGTTGAATGCCAACAACAAAAGCGGTTTAGCTTCTTGCTCATGTAAAATTTGACCAATTCCTATGCAGCTACGGTTGTTGTGGTGAAAGTCAATAGACATATGGTATCACAGCAGCGTTACTACATGTATAATTACTGTAGCTCTACACTGACTCTCCTCTCTCTCTCTCTCTCTCTCTCTCTCTCTCTCTCTCTCTCTCTCTCTCTCTCTCTCTCTCTCTCTCTCTCTCTCTCTCTCTCTTGAGCGGGAAAACAGCGGGAAGCTTAAAAAAGCAACAACAAAAAAAAACAACAACAAACAAACAAAAACTTATTTTGCTACCAGTCAGAGTCATGAGATACCTTTATACTGATAATTCTCTCTTATCCTCCCCCTCCCCCCTTTTTTCCCCTTTTTTTAACCTCTCCCCCCCCCCCCCCCCAAAAAAAAAAAAAAAAAAAAAAAAAAATCCAGTCTAGTCTATATAGGCATCTCTATTACAAATCCACGAGTTTCAACTACAAACATTAATCACATATCAATTTGCTAAATTCCCTTGCTAGAGTCGTAGCCTTCAATTATCTTGTGTGATGAGAGAGTCGCTCTTGTCAAATGAACCTTTTCCTACGCATAATCAATAATAATATAGCTCATTTTGTAAAAGCCCAATCTATTTATAGACCCTCGTATCGGGTAATTTTTTTTTTACTGGGCTTCCCGCCCGGCAGTGTACCTCTGCTTGTTTTGTTTGTACCGACATAGTCTTATGATAGGCAGTAAGAAATATCTTTAAATAGCTTGGTGAAAGTAGAGAATCTGCTGTTCTCCAGTATTAATTTTTTACTAGTTCGAACTCAAGCCCAACAACGCAACTGCTTGAAATATGGAAAATGGTTTTAACCTTTCAAAGTAAAGAAGAGGGGGGGGAGGGGGAGGAAGTATGGCGTCCTTACCATTGTAAAGCCGCCACAAAGAAATTCATGCCAGTGCTGATTACCTTCCTGCTCATCCAAGCCCCATCTCTCCCTCCGTGATTTATTCCTCTGTGGTTGAAGCTCTTTGGGCGTTTTTTGCCATCAACTGCCAGGTGGGCGGCGTGAATGTGAACAATCTGATCCAGTCGATGCGTGGTCAGGAGTCCTCCTGGAGCATCATATCACAGGTGTCTCTGCCATTCATCATCGCTGGCTACGGAACAGTCGGTGCAGGGATGGTGCTGGACATTGTCCAGGTAGGTTCAGGCTTATTTACTTATATATATATATATATATATATATATATATATATATATATATATATATATATATATACACACACACACACTTCACAAGCAAAAATGTGCAGCAAAGTTCATCAAGTTAATCAATGGTTGGTAAAATTTGAGGCTGCTATGTAGAGTTGTCATCTGATGGTGAAAATTTACGAGAGGACATTGAAATACCAGCTCATTTCCGTGTAATGAAAAGGGAATTTTAACTAAATATTAAAAATGTGATTTCACCAGGAGTTTTTCTATCTAATTGGAAGTCATGACCTCTCCTTCAAGATTTTTTAATACATCAAGTGATAGGGTGGGGAACAGTACTGCAGAGATAATGAGAAACACTTCTGGTTGTAAAATGGAACTCATGACTTCCAAGTTAGTGGCCTAACTCTTTGTGAAATCACATTCCCTATAGAGGCTATTTTGATTTCTATACACCAATGAACTCCCTTTTTCAAGATCAAGCCACACAAGGTAGATAACTTATATCTCAAAAGTGGTCCGTAGAAGTCGGCTGTTGTAAATTTGAATTTTTTTTTTTTCAAAATAAGATATGGACACTTATGAAAAGAACCTCAATATCTTTCTTCCCCTGTATTTTATCCCTGATCCTTTACCTGTTGCTTGTGACAGCACTGGGAGGTGTTCCTGGCTGTGAAAGAAATCTTCATCCTGGTGCCCGCACTCCTTGGCTTGAAGGGTAATTTAGAGATGACGCTCGCCTCCAGGCTCTCCACACAGGTCAGTGTTCTGCCACAATCTGCAGTCTCACGTCATCACAATGTTGCTTCACTCACCTCTTCTAACCTTTCTTATTCACTCTATCACATTGCTATTTTATTCACTCATCCACTGTGTAACACTCTATTTTTTACTCACTCTATCCGATCTCAGACTTTGTCACCTCTTACTCCTATCACATTACTTACTACCGTACAACATGAAACCATTATACATAAGCCCACGAGAGAATTTTGTCTGCCTATTAATTTGTGTATACATACCACCACTTTACGCTCCCCACTCTTACGCCAACTTTACCTTCTCGCTAATGGAAAAAATGTTTTAAATTGATTTATTTTTAGCTTGTTAGCTATTCTTTTTGTGACATTAACTGTTTTACATAATGATGGTAACCATTGTATGTACAGGATGAAGAAAACCCCAGCTGGTGCATCTCTATTGATCTTATCAGCTTACAATAGTAAATAGTGTTTGCATTCAAGTATATGACAGATAGGATATGTTGTGAGTGGCTTTTCTTTGTGTAGCCCCCTCCAACCACTTTTTCTCTCTCTCTCCTATCTGTTTCCTTTCTTTCTGTGTCTCCCTCTTTTCCTCTGTCTGTCTGTCTCTCTCTCTCTCTCTCTCTCTCTCTCTCTCTCTCTCTCTCTCTCTCTCTCTCTCTCTCTCTCTCTCTCTCTCTCTCTCTCTCTCTCTCTCTCTCTCTCTCTCTCTCCCTCCCTCTTTCTCAGTCGTTTATTGGAATATCAATAATACAGTCTTGTTAATAAATTTTAAACGACTTTCTTTTTTCAAAATTGTCCTTCTTGCGGAAGCCTTGGACTTTATTGATTTAATTTTAAGTAAGATTTTTTTTTACTTTAGACTACTTTTCGTACTTCAATTTTCTTTCATAGAATGGTTATTGGTTCTCCAAGAAAAAACAATTTTTTCAGGTCACAACTTGTGGTCTACAGTAGAGCAATTTGGAACATAAAATTTCAACTAATTTGCTTTTATCCGATCATCCGTCTCTCAACTGAAGTTTATTGCCTTTGTTTAGATTAATGATTTTGAGTCTATGCTTAGATCTTTTTTTTTGTTACGGTTCCTCTCTTCCTGTCCTGCCATTTTATTTGTCTTTTTTTATCAGCATGCCCAAAGATCACAGGTTAATATGAGCAGAGGTGACAAAAGAATTAATCTTTTTTTCGTTGCATAATGGCAACTGACCTAAGTTTGTGTGTTTGAAGTGTGATAGAGGATCACTGTGATAATGCATCATTTTTTGTCTGAAAAGTGCAGTCAGAATTTTTACAAGTATTTCATATTTTAGGAGCATAATGGATCATTATTTGACCTAGGCTTTTATTGCTAGAATGTTTTTGTTGAAAACTACAGTGTACTGATTTATGAGACTCTTGCCACCTTGCAAACCACCTGGTTTTGAGACTATTTTTGCTCATATCGTGACCTCCATACAACCTCTCCCAATCAAGTAGTCTGCTTTAATAAAAATTAGCTTCTATGTTGGAGCAAGATTTTTTATACATTTTTTTTGTTCATTTGTTCTTACAGGCCAATCTTGGTAACATGGACTCGAAGAAAGAACTGATGAAGATGGTCGGGGGAAACTTAGCTTTGGTGCAGGTAAGTATGTTGAAGAAGTTATTTCTTTGAAAATGTCCGCCATATAAGACTTTTGTGGCAACTTTCAGGAATAATGTAATAAGGGATTTCAAATTGTCACCATTTTTTTCTTTTATGTCTTTTAGATGAAAGAAAACCTTAATTGATTTCATATTTAATTTTAACTGAATAGTTTTTGATAAACACAGTATTAGTTTTCTCAGTCAGAGATTGTCAGTGTCACAAGACATCGTGGTAAATTTTAATAGCTCTGATGAAAGGGAAATAAACGCTTTATTTGTAATCCTTCAATTTATTCTGCACATTATTTACTGATTGGGGTTGCATTACATGCCAAACGTAGACGAACTATGAAAGAATGTGAAAAAACAATAAACTCAGAATCCTGAAGGCTTTCTAGCTAGTAGTCATCTTGATTGTCAGTCGCTTCATTGAGAAACTGGGAGAATTGAAGATTACATGTGCTAATACTTAAATATATATCTATATATATATATATACATGTGACAAGTACCATGTTTTTCTTTCTCTTTTCAGGCTCAAGCCATTGTGGTGGGGCTGCTGTCCTCTTTAACTGCCATGGTTCTAGGCTGGATCCCCAAAGGAGAGTTCAATGTTCATCACGCCCTCTTGCTGTGTGCCAGCAGTCTCTTTACTGCAACTTCTGCTAGCCTAGTGCTAGGTGAGTCCTTTCCAGTCAGTTTATTTACTCTACCAGTATCCCTTTTCTTTTTAAAGACCGGTATCATTGTCATAAAAACAATTTAACTACTTTTGATTGCCTGTTCATACTTTTTGCAAAAAAATTCTGCACTTCATTTTTGTGTAATATATAGAGAATCACAACCTGCACCATTGTACAGATCAATTATCCTCTTTGCTCTCTTTGTGTGGAAGCTTCAAACAAAATAAAAAAGAAAAGAAGCAAATGATCTTTAGCAAAAGTAAAATTACTAATATGTTCTTATTCAAATTATGACAATAGTGATGTGTTCATGAAGATAAGCAGTTTGATTTTTATTTCCTGTTTTACCACAAAACACTTGTGGAATATTTACAAGTTTTTTTCCACCTTTGTTGCGCTCAAAGATTACTTGTAATTATTTTTTTAGAATTTTGGTCATTTAATTGAAAATGAGTTGGTTTTTTGGTTGCCCTGAATCACTTCAAATACACCATTTGTTGCAACAATTGTTGTAATTGTCACATTTGCTATCGATCATTGCTTTGATCACACATATTATAACTTATTACCAAATGAGCTCAAAAGACTATTTACTGTGTTTGGCTTCATAGCAATACCACTTATAATTTATTTGTTTTGTGTTGAGTGGGTAAATTTTATCACAAACATGAGATATGAAAAATGGTTGTATCAGATTTATTCAGTTGGTTTAACAAACAAGATTTTATTCAATTGTATGTCTGATGCAATACCATTTTTTCATCTGAAGTAGAATTGATTCTCTAAATATGCTTTTACCTTTTTCATCATGTTATCACAAATTTATCAACTATAAATGCCTCTCGATCAATTACAGGAGGTGTGATGGTTTTTGTTGTTCTGACGTCCCGCTACTTCAGTATCAACCCTGATAACGTGGCCACTCCGATTGCAGCCAGTCTTGGCGATTTGGTCACTCTGGCTCTCCTGGCATGGATTTCCAACACACTGTTTGAAGCAATAGGTGGGGGATTTTTGACAGTCAGAAATGATTGATATTAATTGCTTTCTGTTTATGCTGAAAGTGTGAAAAAAAAAAAGGAAAATTATTTTGCCTATATGAAAGGATTTTGAAGACTTCTCTTTTTACGCAAATATACGATCTCAATGTCATAATCAAAGTCAAAACCATAGAAATTTTGTAAGTTTTCAAATTACACAGGGTCCATTGACATGTTAACTTTTTCAAATACCCTTGCAGCCATTCAACACAGTGTTATTAAAATCTGATTTACTGATTCACAGATGAACCTACAGTAAAAATTTTGAACCAACACACATGGCTAGACTAAAATGATGTTTGCTTCAGATATAATTTTTTCCTCTCAAAATTATCATGGTTAAATCAAAATATGTGGTTGCAGGGGAAAGCCCTTCGGAAATTGCTAGTTCTAGTTTTGCTTTAGACTTATTTTAAGTCAATTTTCAAGTCCAAGTTCGAAAATGGGAATTCAATTTCTTTAAAAACCCCATTCATTTATCTTTCCATTATGCTTAGTTTTATTAATTTGTTTCTGAAATATCTAACCTTATGAGTGAAATGGTTTTATGAAACCACATCATATCAGATTTGTGGCGTTAACAGTTCAGTGAAAAAAAGTATGTTCAACTTTAAAGGCCATTTCCTCAAAACAACACTTTCTCAACTGGGTGATTTTAAAACTCCCATAACTTTTTATTTAATTAAGATAGAACCTTTAAATAAAAAGCAAAATGCTCAGGATTGTTTGCAGAATCTACAACTGAGCTCATCTAATTTTTTTCACCTGGACCCATGTGAAGGGTTTTTGCCTTTCACCCACGTGAACCAAATCAAATTGTTTTGAGGTTGCTTGAATTTTTGTGGAACAGTGCTCCTTTGTACTTATTTTAGACTGATGATCCTAAAGGTTTGCTAAGTTCATATTTATTCTGTCTGTTTGTGAGACAATGTATACATAAATGTAGTGTCATAGATGGATCTTTTTAACACCAGAAATTAATCACTACTTTTCAGGTAAACAACACTGGCTGGCCCCAACTGTGATTGTTCTTTTCTTAGTTCTTCTCCCTATCTGGGTAGTCATCTGCATTAAAAACACCTACACAAATGATGTCATCTATTCAGGATGGGTGCCCGTCTTAAGCGCAATGATGATATCCAGGTACTTGTAGACCTATAGTGTTAATAATGCATTTATGACTCAAAATGCTATGACACTGTCATTGTTAAACATCTTCTTTAACTCTTTGCCTATCATTTGATTATATGTATTTTAAAATTTATTCCCCTATCTGCAAGGGAATATTAGCCACAAGGTGGAAATCAGCTGAATTTTAAGATTTAAAGATTAACCTTTCCTAAATGCAGACAGGTCGTTGTCTTAGTATGCATTTTTTTTTTCATTTAATAACTACACAATCGTTTTTTTCTTTTGGTTGTGTGGATTTTTTTTTTCTAATTGTACCCTTTGCTGTTTGTTAGATCAGGAGGGTTTTAAATTCAATAAAGTTTGTGATTTTACAAAATTTGCGTTTGCATTGGTTTGAATTGAAAATGTTTCTGCAAAGGGTTAAGTGTAAAAATAGTTATAGAATAAATCAATTGTGTTTGTTGTAACAATGCATTCTTGTAATAAAACCTTTCTAAACTATTTTCTTTTCGCTCCAAAAAGGAGTTTCTGTTTTGTAGTAGATCCTCTTCATTTCTTGTTTTCCCTGCTTTCTTTGACTGCCAATATTATAAAG
>JAWDGP010006371.1:210000-226612 GCA_033675545.1 Elysia crispata | reverse complement strand
CAAAAGAAAATTAGTTCTTCCTTTGTTACTGGTTTGTCCCACTTAAGCTAAAATTAAAGAAAAAGTTAAAAAAAGAAACAAAAAAAAAAAAAAACCCAAAAAAAAAAACCGAACGATATATGCAAATAAATATTCCCATGAAAGATCAATTCTCCTAGAAATATGTTGAGAAGCAAAGCAGTCCCTATCGCTTTGTGCATCATAGCCCACAGTAAGCCCAGGTTTAGTGTTTGTTCAGAAATTGTATTTTTACATGTGTCCTGAACGTAAAATTTCCTTTCTTTATAATTTTGAAAAGTCCTTTTTTATATTGAGGTAAAGGAATATGATAACCAAAAGCATCAAGTACTTGGAGCGACATTGCCATGTTATCGATTGTTCTTCTCGATGTAAAGGTAAACATAGTATACACCACACCAGGGGAGGTGATTATAATGACGACATTAAGGTATTACGTGGACAATTTGTCCCCAACTTAGTCCCGCTGTACAGGGCTCTCATGACTCTAAGAAAGAGCACCTTGCTGACAGCGAAACCTCTCTGATTACCAAGCAGAAAGTTACACATGGCAGACCACTTGATGAGACATACATTCGAAAGTACATACAAGAGCGGTAAGGATCTAAAACATCAAAATCGATATGTAAGGATTTCTGTTACCTGTTTCATTGTGAACTCATTTATCCGGAGAGAGAGAGAGAGAGAGAGAGAGAGAGAGAGAGAGAGAGAGAGAGAGAGAGAGAGAGAGAGAGAGAGAGAGAGAGAGAGAGAGAGAGTCTCCCAATGACCGAAAGATACAATTAAGAAAAGTATTCTTGCGTTAAACAAGAGGTCGCAAAACAACTTAGGACTGCCTGGAAGAGATTCAAAACACGTAGATGCTCCACTAAATAGCAGAATACTATTTCATCGGACAAATTGTTACACTAAGCGCAGCCTAACCAATCCATTACCATTTTAATATTTAACTTACTTTATATGGATAATGGTTTTGGTAATTTTATTGCTTTGTTCATAATAATGGTTTATTAGCCAAAACATACTTCTAACAGTTCTATTCTTTTTTATTTCATACAATGACAAAATTCAATGACGCTTGATCACATAAATTAACTCCATGTATTTTTTAAGATCTGAAAGTATTCTCTAGGTTTATGATAAAGTTATGGGTTGGTCATGTAATGCTCAGAGTATTTCGTAAATATAGCCCTACATCTTGACTGATAAACTCATATCGTTTAGTTTATATGCACTGACATTTTGACCGATCTTATGAGCAAAGCTATGTCAGCAAAACATTATAGAAAATGGTACTATATGTAAATCAGCTGATTTCGAAATTTCTCTTCCATTTTTTGATCCCTTTAAGTGATTAGTAGAAGGCGATGAATTCGCACAAAAAGTGCGCAAAGGTGCTCTGCCTTAAAGGGGGTTTATAGCTCTATCACTGCTCTTTTATCATAAACCTACGTTACAATCAAAATGTTTAAGGATCTACTGGAAACTCGCTGCTTAATGTATGGATTGAGATGTGATAAACTGAAATCTTTTGTCTTCAGATTGTTAAAAACACCACCTGTTGCGCATTTTTTTTATACCCCTTTTTGAAAAAAAATTCTGCAATGTGCGGTGCTGTGGACGGCCTCTCAGTGCTGCTAGTTGCTGGGCAGCGCCTGGTCAAGACTTCTTACTACGTAGCATAACTCATTCAGTCTAACTGATCTGTTGATAAAATTTGCTATGAATATTTTTTGCTTCATAAACAAAGCGCTTAGCAAATTAGCACCATTTAAAGTTCTCTTTCCCGCTATTATTGAACCAATTAAAAATATAAAACTTATCCAGACATTCATGAATATTTTTTTTCTTTTGTGGTGGGAGAAGGGGAGGGGAATAAAAAAAATAACCCTCAAAATTCACAAGGTCATGTGATTCTTTTGTTTCCTCAGCGAGACTAATCGACAGCGTGTAACGTGAAGAAAGGTCAACCAGTTTGGAAATGTCTTAAGGGTTGGGCCCTAAACAACCCAAACAACCCAACCATCTGTTAGACGTGCCGTAATATCTCACTTCATTGGGCCCTACAAGTTCAGTTTTACCGACTCTTCAAACCTGTAGAACAAAGGGCAAAACCCAGGCAGTACCTTCAGATTGTTTGGCTCAACCATTCGTGACCATACTTCTTTTTCCATAGCAAGGAATCACTGATTTGCGTCAGCAACATTTCTGAAAACTTTTTTCCTTCAATGTTTCTATCAACCAAACCGGTAACCCGACCTTGCCAAACCCAGCAATGCTGTCATTGTTCTTACTCTACACAAAGCACGGGTTACTGAGTGCGTGCAGTTCACATATCAAATCTATAAATAATTATAATTATATATACTTATATTAAATCTATTGGCTATCTTAGATAGCCTAGTCGTTTGAACCATTCTTTGATTTTTGTTTTGTTTTTAAGTTTCTTTGTTGTTGTTGTTTTCTTTTTTTCTTTTTTGCATTTTCGAGAGCATTCATGGCACCCGAGAGTTGGTTTAGTTCGACCCTGTTTACAGGATTTTTACAGTAAACTTAAACTGCCATGTGATATAGCTGGTTTTCACTCTGAGTGATAAACAAACCGCAGATTGACTTGCACATCTTTGTACTGAGGAGATTGGCATATTTTCTCTCTCGTGACTGAAGGATTCGCGTTGCTAAATCTATAGCACTTTAGCAAATGTTTAATGTAAACGTTATCTTTTTAACTCTTACAGTTTTTGGCATGCCTACCTTAACTCAAAATGATTGTCTTATAAACCACTCAATGGAGCAGTAGATAGGCAATACTTAAGTCGTTATAGTAAATCATTCCACTAATGCATTTAGAACTATATACAACTAATGGTAATTTATCGATTTATTAAAAAAAAAAAGAATGAATATTGGGTGTATCAGATTCTTTATAAAATAGTAGCAAAGGAGGCAACCGTTAACTAACTGCTAACAATAAAACAGGGATAATTCAAATGCCGAATTGAAACACACCTGCACACACACCTGCACACACACACCTGCACACACACCTGCACACACACACACCTGCACACACACACACACACACACACCTGCACACACACCTGCACACACACACACCTGCACACACACACACACACACCTGCACACACACACACCTGCACACACACAAGCAAACACACACAAACCAGCACACACACACACAACTGCACACACACATGCACACACACACACACCTGCACACACACCTGCACACACACACACACACCTGCACACACACCTGCACACACACACACCTGCACACACACCTGCACACACACACATAATTATAAGAGCCTTGTAGTTATTGTTTGACAAAGGCAGCCATCTTCTCCAAACTTGCCTATCAAGCTGGACTAATAACTTCTTAAAGCCTCACATACAGATTATTTGTCTGAATGGTAGACAGTCTGACTACATGGCGTGGTGACTGTTGTCCGGCGCCTACCAGCCCGTGTGCTGCTGATCTGTGCAGGTACGCAATGGGTGGGGAAAAAATCATGATGTCAGTTCTCTTAGAGAAGGTCAGTTTGTGGTTCTAAATATTTCGTAATTTATCCTCATTCAAAACCAAGTTTGACTCGACTGTTTAAGAAACAATCTACAACCTAGGGTAATGTCGTTCTTATTGGAGTTTCTGTGAGGTCAGAAAACATACGGCGCAAGTGACGGGTCTGTGGTGGGAAAATTTGGTTCTACCTGTCAAATAGATGATGTTCCTAAAAATAGGTCAGCGAGAGTTACGCGCCTTGATTAACTGGCACTCTTAGACCAAAGAAAAAGGGATACATAGTTTTAGTTCATCGTTTTTGAAAACAGAGAAGAGAAAGAGAGAGAGAGAAGGGATAGAAAGAAAAAAAGAAAGAGGCAGAGAGTGAAGAGAGAGAGAGAGGAAAGAGAGGGAGAGAAAAAGAGAGAAAGTAAGAAAGAAAGGGAGGAGAGTGAGAGAAAAGAGTGTGGGAGAAAGAGAAAGAGAGGACGAGGGAGAGAGGAATTGAAGCATAGAAAGAAAATAAAGAGAGATGGAATAGACAAGAAAAGAGAAAAAACAGAGGGAAAGAAAGAAACAGAGGAGAGAATAAGAAAGAGAAAAAGAGATAGAAAAAGATAGAGGGCGGGAGGAAAATAGAGAGGAGAGTAGAGAGAAAAAGAGAGAAAGGAGTAAGAGAGAAAACGAGAGAGAGGAAGAAAGAGAGAGAGGAGAGAAAAAAGAAAAAGACAAATGGGGAGAGATAGAGAGAAAGGACAGAGCGAGCGAGAGACAGACAGAGGGAGAGAGAGATAAAGAGAGAGAGAAAAAAGAGAGGGGGAGGGAGAGAGAGCGGGAGAGAGAGAAGGAGAGAGAGAGAGAGAGAGAGAGAGAGAGAGAGAGAGAGAGAGAGAGAGAGAGAGAGAGAGAGAGAGAGAGAGAGAGAGAGAGAGAGAGAGAGAGAGTTTACTGACGGTAGTCAACCAATCTTAGCATGCGATGTCACCTCAATTCCACAATTGTCACGGAGCGCCATAAACACGTTTCTTGCATTACACTGGTTTTTGTTTTTTTAATATTTTTTTTCCTGTAATATTTACCTTTTCTATCTGCATTTAACCTACATACTAATTGCTCAAAGTCAAGATATAAAATTTATTCTTTTCTGTCTCTGAACAGTAGTTTCTGCTTTAAAAACTATGTAACTTAAGCATAGGCTGTTTCTCAGGAGTTCAAGGAAGATAACTCTCAGTGAAATTTATTAGGGATATCGTTTATTAATCGTAAAGATTGATAAGTGATCTCACGCTTTTTCTCCCTGTTAAATCAATTCGCTAGTCTTGTAAATACCCAGTCGCTCCTTTAAAAAGTTATAAAAGAAATCGACTTATTTCCTACTTTTAATATCTGTTTCTAGGTCTTTTTAAACGCTTATTAGAAAGCTGTGAATTTTCGCATTAAGTGCATAGATATGCACTGTCTTTCGTGAATTCTTAGCAGCGCAGTTATTTAAAACCTACATGATAATGGATGCTTAAAAATAATCAATTAACAGGTTTGGATTTCATAAATTTAGTCAACTATTCTATCTGTCTGTCTATCTATCTATCTATCTATCTATCTATCTATCTATCTATCTATCTATCTATCTACATTATCTATCCATCTAGATTATCTATCTATCTATCTATCTATCTATCTATCTATATATATATATATATATATATATATATATATATATATTTCTCGACCTATCTATCTATCTGTCTATCTATCTAGCTAGCTATCTTTCTAGATTATCTATCTATCTAGCAACTCGCAGTAAACCGATGTATTTTACAAATTAATGAGTACCTCAATAAGAATCTGTGCAGCATCTTTAATTGTCTACCAGTAACTAATTGGTCTTGTTCTCACCACTAGAGATATTTTTAAACATCTCCTATTCTATTTTTGATTTATTTTATTGCTGTCATCATTTGTCCACCACTTCACATGAACTGTGATATCTTTACAGAGCAATTTGATTGACTATTTGAATTTTAATCCCTTTTTATCTTAATAAAGCACCAATTTTGTTGGTTTTTAGATTTGATAACCGCAGCTAGAGCATGTAGCGGCAGAGTGAGAACACAACTGTGTGGATGCGGATAGTTTTTAATTAGATTTCAGGTGATTCTGGTGGTTAGAAAAGCGACTAAAAGTCATGAGGACTCTCATAGTGTTGTAAGCCACTAAAATTTGTATTGTCTATGTAGACAAGAGGTTTATTGGGACATCAGTCTGCTCAGGAAATTAAATTGTTTGTTTCTCAAGATGCAAGCTCCCAGAGAGTTCCCTCTGATCAAACCAGGAGCATCTGTCGAGGGGCGCACGGGCCGGGCTTGGTGGTGGGTCTGAGAGAGAGAATCCTTGACTCGGTGATTCAACTCATCTCCGCCTCTCACTCTGGGCTACTGTCTAGACTGGTAGTGGGTCTGAGAGAGAGAATCCTTGACTCGGTGATTCAACTCATCTCCGCCTCTCACTCTGGGCTACTGTCTAGACTGGTAGTGGGGCTGAGAGAGAGAATCCTTGACTCGGTGATTCAACTCATCTCCGCCTGTCTCTCTGGGCTACTGTCTAGACTGGTAGTGGGGCTGAGAGAGAGAATCCTTGACTCGGTGATTCAACTCATCTCCGCCTCTCTCTCTGGGCTACTGTCTAGACTGGTAGTGGGGCTGAGAGAGAGAATCCTTGACTCGGTGATTCAACTCATCTCCGCCTCTCACTCTGGGCTACTGTCTAGACTGGTAGTGGGGCTGAGAGAGAGAATCCTTGACTCGGTGATTCAACTCATCTCCGCCTCTCACTCTGGGCTACTGTCTAGACTGGTAGTGGGGCTGAGAGAGAGAATCCTTGACTCGGTGATTCAACTCATCTCCGCCTGTCTCTCTGGGCTACTGTCTAGACTGGTAGTGGGGCTGAGAGAGAGAATCCTTGACTCGGTGATTCAACTCATCTCCGCCTCTCACTCTGGGCACCGTCTAGACTGGTAGTGGGGCTGAGAGAGAGAATCCTTGACTCGGTGATTCAACTCATCTCCGCCTCTCACTCTGGGCTACTGTCTAGACTGGTAGTGGGGCTGAGAGAGAGAATCCTTGACTCGGTGATTCAACTCATCTCCGCCTCTCACTCTGGGCTACTGTCTAGACTGGTAGTGGGGCTGAGAGAGAGAATCCTTGACTCGGTGATTCAACTCATCTCCGCCTCTCACTCTGGGCTACTGTCTAGACTGGTAGTGGGGCTGAGAGAGAGAATCCTTGACTCGGTGATTCAACTCATCTCCGCCTCTCACTCTGGGCTACTGTCTAGACTGGTAGTGGGGCTGAGAGAGAGAATCCTTGACTCGGTGATTCAACTCATCTCCGCCTCTCACTCTGGGCTACTGTCTAGACTGGTAGTGGGGCTGAGAGAGAGAATCCTTGACTCGGTGATTCAACTCATCTCCGCCTCTCACTCTGGGCTGCTGTCTAGACTGGTAGTGGGGCTGAGAGAGAGAATCCTTGACTCGGTGATTCAACTCATCTCCGCCTCTCACTCTGGGCTGCTGTCTAGACTGGTAGTGGGGCTGAGAGAGAGAATCCTTGACTCGGTGATTCAACTCATCTCCGCCTCTCACTCTGGGCTACTATCTAGACTGGTAGTGGGGCTGAGAGAGAGAATCCTTGACTCGGTGATTCAACTCATCTCCGCCTCTCACTCTGGGCTACTGTCTAGACTGGTAGTGGGGCTGAGAGAGAGAATCCTTGACTCGGTGATTCAACTCATCTCCGCCACTCACTCTGGGCTACTGTCTAGACTGGTAGTGGGGCTGAGAGAGAATCCTTGACTCGGTGATTCAACTCATCTCCGCCTCTCACTCTGGGCTACTGTCTAGACTGGTAGTGGGGCTGAGAGAGAGAATCCTTGACTCGGTGATTCAACTCATCTCCGCCTCTCACTCTGGGCTACTGTCTAGACTGGTAGTGGGGCTGAGAGAGAGAATCCTTGACTCGGTGATTCAACTCATCTCCGCCTCTCACTCTGGGCTACTGTCTAGACTGGTAGTGGGGCTGAGAGAGAGAATCCTTGACTCGGTGATTCAACTCATCTCCGCCTCTCACTCTGGGCTACTGTCTAGACTGGTAGTGGGTCTGAGAGAGAGAATCCTTGACTCGGTGATTCAACTCATCTCCGCCTCTCACTCTGGGCTACTGTCTAGACTGGTAGTGGGTCTGAGAGAGAGAATCCTTGACTCGGTGATTCAACTCATCTCCGCCTCTCACTCTGGGCTACTGTCTAGACTGGTAGTGGGGCTGAGAGAGAGAATCCTTGACTCGGTGATTCAACTCATCTCCGCCTGTCTCTCTGGGCTACTGTCTAGACTGGTAGTGGGGCTGAGAGAGAGAATCCTTGACTCGGTGATTCAACTCATCTCCGCCTCTCTCTCTTTCACTCTGGGCTACTGTCTAGACTGGTAGTAGGGCTGAGAGAGAGAATCCTTGACTCGGTGATTCAACTCATCTCCGCCTCTCTCTGGGCTACTGTCTAGACTGGTAGTGGGGCTGAGAGAGAGAATCCTTGTCTCGATGATTCAACTCATCTCCGCCTCTCTCTCTGGGCTACTGTCTAGACTGGTAGTGGGGCTGAGAGAGAGAATCCTTGACTCGGTGATTCAACTCATCTCCGCCTCTCACTCTGGGCTACTGTCTAGACTGGTAGTTGGGCTGAGAGAGAGAATCCTTGACTCGGTGATTCAACTAATCTCCGCCTCTCACTCTGGGCTACTGTCTAGACTGGTAGTTGGGCTGAGAGAGAGAATCCTTGACTCGGTGATTCAACTCATCTCCGCCTCTCACTCTGGGCTACTGTCTAGACTGGTAGTGGGGCTGAGAGAGAGAATCCTTGACTCGGTGATTCAACTCATCTCCGCCTCTCACTCTGGGCTACTGTCTAGACTGGTAGTGGGGCTGAGAGAGAGAATCCTTGACTCGGTGATTCAACTCATCTCCGGCTCTCACTCTGGGCTACTGTCTAGACTGGCAGTGGGTCTGAGAGAGAGAATCCTTGACTCGGTGATTCAACTCATCTCCGCCTCTCACTCTGGGCTACTGTCTAGACTGGTAGTGGGGCTGAGAGAGAGAATCCTTGACTCGGTGATTCAACTCATCTCCGCCTCTCACTCTGGGCTACTGTCTAGACTGGTAGTGGGGCTGAGAGAGAGAATCCTTGACTCGGTGATTCAACTCATCTCCGCCTCTCACTCTGGGCTACTGTCTAGACTGGTAGTGGGGCTGAGAGAGAGAATCCTTGACTCGGTGATTCAACTCATCTCCGCCTCTCACTCTGGGCTACTGTCTAGACTGGTAGTGGGGCTGAGAGAGAGAATCCTTGACTCGGTGATTCAACTCATCTCCGGCTCTCACTCTGGGCTACTGTCTAGACTGGTAGTGGGGCTGAGAGAGAGAATCCTTGACTCGGTGATTCAACTCATCTCCGCCTCTCACTCTGGGCTACTGTCTAGACTGGTAGTGGGGCTGAGAGAGAGAATCCTTGACTCGGTGATTCAACTCATCTCCGCCTCTCACTCTGGGCTACTGTCTAGACTGGTAGTGGGGCTGAGAGAGAGAATCCTTGACTCGGTGATTCAACTCATCTCCGGCTCTCACTCTGGGCTACTGTCTAGACTGGTAGTGGGGCTGAGAGAGAGAATCCTTGACTCGGTGATTCAACTCATCTCCGCCTCTCACTCTGGGCTACTGTCTAGACTGGTAGTGGGGCTGAGAGAGAGAATCCTTGACTCGGTGATTCAACTCATCTCCGCCTCTCACTCTGGGCTACTGTCTAGACTGGTAGTGGGGCTGAGAGAGAGAATCCTTGACTCGGTGATTCAACTCATCTCCGGCTCTCACTCTGGGCTACTGTCTAGACTGGTAGTGGGGCTGAGAGAGAGAATCCTTGACTCGGTGATTCAACTCATCTCCGCCTCTCACTCTGGGCTACTGTCTAGACTGGTAGTGGGGCTGAGAGAGAGAATCCTTGACTCGGTGATTCAACTCATCTCCGCCTCTCACTCTGGGCTACTGTCTAGACTGGTAGTGGGGCTGAGAGAGAGAATCCTTGACTCGGTGATTCAACTCATCTCCGCCTCTCTCTCTCACTCTGGGCTACTGTCTAGACTGGTAGTGGGGCTGAGAGAGAGAATCCTTGACTCGGTGATTCAACTCATCTCCGCCTCTCACTCTGGGCTACTGTCTAGACTGGTAGTGGGTCTGAGAGAGAGAATCCTTGACTCGGTGATTCAACTCATCTCCGCCTCTCACTCTGGGCTACTGTCTAGACTGGTAGTGGGTCTGAGAGAGAGAATCCTTGACTCGGTGATTCAACTCATCTCCGCCTCTCTCTCACTCTGGGCTACTGTCTAGACTGGTAGTGGGGCTGAGAGAGAGAATCCTTGACTCGGTGATTCAACTCATCTCCGCCTGTCTCTCTGGGCTACTGTCTAGACTGGTAGTGGGGCTGAGAGAGAGAATCCTTGACTCGGTGATTCAACTCATCTCCGCCTCTCACTCTGGGCTACTGTCTAGACTGGTAGTGGGGCTGAGAGAGAGAATCCTTGACTCGGTGATTCAACTCATCTCCGCCTCTCACTCTGGGCTACTGTCTAGACTGGTAGTGGGGCTGAGAGAGAGAATCCTTGACTCGGTGATTCAACTCATCTCCGCCTCTCACTCTGGGCTACTGTCTAGACTGGTAGTGGGTCTGAGAGAGAGAATCCTTGACTCGGTGATTCAACTCATCTCCGCCTCTCACTCTGGGCTACTGTCTAGACTGGTAGTGGGTCTGAGAGAGAGAATCCTTGACTCGGTGATTCAACTCATCTCCTTCTCTCTCTCTCTGGGCTACTGTCTAGACTGGTAGTGGGTCTGAGAGAGAGAATCCTTGACTCGGTGATTCAACTCATCTCCGCCTCTCACTCTGGGCTACTGTCTAGACTGGTAGTGGGTCTGAGAGAGAGAATCCTTGACTCGGTGATTCAACTCATCTCCGCCTCTCACTCTGGGCTGCTGTCTTCTTCTTTGTTTTATATATTATTGTTTAGTCAATTTTTGATAAATATTTTAAAATATTGTTTAATATATATATATATATATATATATATATATATATATATATATATATATCTAAAGAAATAAATAAATCATATTTCTTTTGGTGTGTGTACTTCCACAATAGTTTTTTAATTTTTTTGGTAGATCTTTCTATATATAAACTTTTTCATATATATATATATATATATATATATATATATATATATATATTATTTTTTTTTCATAGTTTGTATTCCAATTACATATGTGAATATCCTTGTGTGGCTTGCTGTTCTTGTCTTTGTGTCTGACGAAGGCGTAAAGCCGAAAGCTAACCTGTTTTGTTTTGTTTTGTACCTTTTGGAGCAGCTGCACTCTACCTATTTTTGTTTTTTTTAACGGTGCTTCACAATTGTATGTATGTGACTCGGCATTCTCCAACTTCTGCGTACTCGGGACAACCAGAATTAGTGTGAACATCTGTTTGCATCAGTATTCTCTAAAAGCTATATACTCAGAACAAAGAGAATCACTGTTAACAACTGTATGCGCTGAATATTCTCCAGTTTTCATAAAATAGGAAGAAATCGAATCTTCTGTTTCTTACCTACCTCTTTTGAACCGTTGTAGGTGGCCTTTCGTGTTTTAGCCTACAGACCGTGAGCTCACTTACTGTTGTGTGTAGGGCTTGAAAAACTAAACAAAATCCATCATACAGCGTTTTAAAAAACTGCAACAATCACAGTTTTAAATTTCAAAGCACCGAGCAAAATACAATTGAACATCTTTTTTTAGTTTAGAGAACTAGATCATGTTCTGCACAACCTTCGTGCCACAAATTGAATAAAGGAAACCCTTCCGCGATTAAAACGAGAGCTCCAGGAAACGGTTGATGATCAGTAATGAAAAAATGTAGCTCCAAATTTATTGAGGATTGCTTGAATGATTCGCCGATGACGCGTCAGTAAGTTGGTCGCGCCAGCTCGGTTCTTACCTTAACAAGAGGACTGATTCCTCTCATTCGACTCGTCTCTCGCCACAAGTGTCGGGCTGGCAGGCCGGCTGTCAGATGATCTGAGCGACAGGTCTGTGGGGCTAACACTCACTATAAGATGGGACGTCTCTCGCCACAAGTGTCGGGCTGGCAGGCCGGCTGTCAGATGATCTGAGCGACAGGTCTGTGGGGCTAACACTCACTATAAGATGGGACGTCTCTCGCCACAAGTGTCGGGCTGGCAGGCCGGCTGTCAGATGATCTGAGCGACAGGTCGGTGTGGCTAACACTCACTATAAGATGGGACGTCTCTCGCCACAAGTGTCGAGCTGGCAGGCCAGCTGTCAGATGATCTGAGCGACAGGTCTGTGTGACTATCACTCACTATAAGATGGGACGTCTCTCGCCACAAGTGTCGAGCTGGCAGGCCAGCTGTCAGATGATCTGAGCGACAGGTCTGTGTGACTATCACTCACTATAAGATGGGACGTCTCTCGCCACAAGTGTCGAGCTGGCAGGCCAGCTGTCAGATGATCTGAGCGACAGGTCTGTGTGACTATCACTCACTATAAGATGGGACGTCTCTCGCCACAAGTGTCGAGCTGGCAGGCCAGCTGTCAGATGATCTGAGCGACAGGTCTGTGTGACTATCACTCACTATAAGATGGGACGTCTCTCGCCACAAGTGTCGAGCTGGCAGGCCAGCTGTCAGATGATCTGAGCGACAGGTCTGTGTGACTATCACTCACTATAAGATGGGACGTCTCTCGCCACAAGTGTCGAGCTGGCAGGCCAGCTGTCAGATGATCTGAGCGACAGGTCTGTGTGACTATCACTCACTATAAGATGGGACGTCTCTCGCCACAAGTGTCGAGCTGGCAGGCCGGCTGTCAGATGATCTGAGCGACAGGTCTGTGGGGCTAACACTCACTATAAGATGGGACGTCTCTCGCCACAAGTGTCGGGCTGGCAGGCCGGCTGTCAGATGATCTGAGCGACAGGTCTGTGGGGCTAACACTCACTATAAGATGGGACGCCTCTCGCCACAAGTGTTGAGCTAGCAGGACATCTGGCAGATGATCTGAGCGACGAGGTCTGTGTGGCTGACACTCACTATAAGATGGGACGTCTCTCGCCACAAGTGTTGAGCTAGCAGGACATCTGGCAGATGATCTGAGCGACAGGTCTGTGTGACTATCACTCACTATAAGATGGGACGTCTCTCGCCACAGTGTCGAGCTGGCAGGCCGGCTGTCAGATGATCTGAGCGACAGGTCTGTGGGGCTAACACTCACTATAAGATGGGACGCCTCTCGCCACAAGTGTTGAGCTAGCAGGACATCTGGCAGATGATCTGAGCGACGAGGTCTGTGGGGCTGACACTCACTATAAGATAAACTTGAGGGACTTGCGTGCTGACACTCGCGCAATAAATCCACGAATTAGATAATAAGTAGCAGCTAGAGTGGAAATTATAACAATTTTCATAGAGTGCAGGCACCGAAAATAGTGGACAAAACAAAGCTGAGCAATTATATATCGGAGCGAGAGATTGGGCATTAGACAAACCCACAAAAGCGGCTGTGAGAGGAGCATAATTCTAGCCTTAAATAATAAGTGAGGAATAAAGAGTAGACACAATGCGACTAGCACGCAGAGGCTCTGGGCCAGGCAGAATTCTCTGGGCAGTCTTTATCTTGTAAAAATCTGATAGCAAGTAGCTAATGTTTAAAGCTAACTCTAAACTCTGGCATGTTTGGAGAACCTCTGATGTCACCAGTGACCATAGCTAACCTGGCTCTGGGACAATAGAATGGCATTCACCATAGACTGGCTTTCTCTTCCCAATCAAAGCAGATCTTAACAGGATTTATGGGATAGATTAACCTAGTACTAGACCGAGACTTATTATAGAAGCAATTACAGAAACAAAAATATCCTGACCGTTTTAGAGCATTATGAACCTTAAGAGTTAACAAATTCCTTCCAGAAACACGGTGCATAGCCCAGCCTAGAAAGAGAGCCACACAAGAAAGAAATGTACTTCAGGACTTGGTTGATAATTATAATAAACGGATATGACCTTGTCTTATCTCCTGTTTTCACATCTCAGTTATTTCTAACTCCTGTCTCTTAAGCAGACTCATCTAGAAACAAAGTTACTGATACTAATAGCGTATCGATCCTAGCAGTGGAGCAGGAAGATAATGACTGCCGTTTCTTTTTCCTTATTTCCGGAAACTATTAAAGCATTCGTTTGTCTAGTACATGGTTTCCTTTCCGGAAATGTTATAGATAGCGATGAATAGTTCATCCGATAAACCATATTACTTTACTAAATTACGATGCCGTGAGAGTGTCTTTTTTGTCACATCGAGAGGGTAAAACAAGATAGTATTAAATCAGATATTATAATATAATTATCATTCAAGAGACAAAATGCTGCTTGCAACAAGAAATAATGATTTTTTTAACGCCTTCATGTTTACCAAGTTTGCCTGTTAATTCGTGCTGTTCTACAGAACGAAATGAGAGCAATATGGATTGGAGTTGTTCGCTGTATATACTTTTTATTTACTCACGTTATGTCAATGATTTTACTAATTAAGTGTATTATTACGGATTCACAAGGCAATAAAGTTCTTTTTTTTTTCACTCTGACATAAACCCTAGAATATAAACAGTGCTGAAATTGTTTTCTTCTGCTTGAACTTTTTTTGAACGGCACAACGTCCAAATAAATTAGGACCATGGTTGTACTCAGTTACTCAATCAGTACATACTGATATCTTAAGGAATAATGCTTATTTATAGTGAAGTAAATTTAAGTTATATCAAAGATAAATGAAGTCAGAAATGATCTACTAATCTATGACTTTATATTGTAAAAAACAACAACATGCAACCATAATATTTCTTTAAAAACACTTCTTTTATGTTTATGAAGAGACATAACATTTGAACACTTTTCCTAATGCATTTTATTCAATTCTTATGATTCAAATTATTTTCTTTTGTTTCTAAACATGGATCTTGGCTTAAAAGATAGAAGAATTAGCATGATGTAGGTGCATCTTTTGGCAGGGTGCACTAAATGTTTTATGCAATAGATATCACGACCAATACTATGGGAAAGAAATATTCTATATCACAAGAAAGTTCTGATACAAGAAGAGAATTTAATATTTTCTCTGATTAATCAAATAATTCATGAGAAAGGAGATTGGGCTATTGGTTCAGCTTTTACATCGTAATGTCTGTAAATCAAGGTAGTAAAGTGCGACTCAACGTGGATCTTTCCGTGCCGGGCTAGAACAAAAATGTTGGAACTGAACCACTGTCTTATTCCAGGCAATCATTAGGGAACGTAAGGCTTAAATTCTATGCTCGCCCCCCCTCCGCCCGAAAAAAAAAATGCTGAAGAAGCTAGTGTTATAAAATTTGTCGATAACAAAATTCATTAAAGCCTTGTCTGCCAAATCATGAGGACAAACTGGTTAGGATTTCTATTTTTGCTATAGATGTAAAATCAATCCCAGACTATGACAAATGATAGTGGTAACAAGACTGCAGAAACATAAGTGTCCAAGTAACCCTCCCATCTCTCTGACTTCTAGACCAGGCCTGGCCGGACCTGCTGTGGAGATCTGGTGACTAGAGCGCGACATACGGAGGCCCTTCTGAGGCTCTTGATACAACAATGGCGCTAGCGGCAACAACGAGAGAACCTCCATTGAAGACAGAAGTGGTACATAATGGCCCGCCTCATTACCATTGTACTCGTAATAGGTGAGAGAAGCTTGAGTACTGGACCCTGGCATATTAGGGAAATGACGTATGTTTGAACTCCGATGCCTACAAAAAAAACAAGATGGCCACGAGTTGACGTCTGATGTTAAGAGATATTCAAATTATAGAAGCTCGACCTCAAAACACCATTTTATTAGGTTTTTTTTATGTGAGAGAACAGGAGAGCACGAGAAAGTAAAAAATCTGAGCCTCTCTGAGTAGCTGGCTGGAGTTAGTGCGAGTTCTCAGGATGCTCAGATAGTTCTGTGCTATCATACTGATCAAAGCTGTGATGGCGAACAGATCCACTGGTATATAAGATGGATAATTTCTCTGTGCCTCCATCCCAAAGACCCACCTTGAAAATTTTACTGATACCATCATTACATTAGCTCACAGACCGACAGCTCTCAGCACCCAGAACAAACCAAATCTGCGGTTTGTTAGAGCAAGGGGAAGATGTCAGGAACATCTAGAATTAATTTTCTCTGACGGTCATTATTAATTGTCGAAAAAAAAACACGTAAGGGGAGGATTCAGTAACAATTAGTTATGTTAAGATTTATCCCGGAAACAATATAATATTATTATGGTACAAGAAGAACGAGTTTTACTTTAGAAACCGATTTCTGTGAGGAATCTGCTGCTTTGCAAGTCATATCGACAAAGCTATCCACACTAAGCCTTGGTTTTGTCTGTTACTGAGCAGCTAAGTCCTTATCTCCTAGTTTCCCAATAAACAGCAAAGATTGTGTGAACACACACGACGACCCTCGAAAAGGCAGTACCGAAAGAAGATTACCAGATTACCATTGTATGGTCATTGGTTAAATATAGAATATATTAAACACCCGTCTGATTAGAGCAACAGGACTGGAAACACAAGGGTCTTGGCAAGACCATAGTCCACGTATTTCATAATTATCAATATATATAGATATATTAGGTGTTTCCCGTCTTCATTTCCTTTCAAACCTTCAATATAATTTACCTCTCGATGGGCATCATCGTCAATATTTCTCCATAGCAAATAGATAATGAACATTATTTCCACCCAAGATTCCATTTTTCACTTTGCGTAGCACTGAGTTGAAATCTAAGACGATATCGGTAGAATAATAGGAATATGAAGTGGTTTTCACAAAAGCTCATGCACCCTTCTTTATTATATCTCAGATGGGATAAATATGAGAA
>JAWDGP010006371.1:172500-205000 GCA_033675545.1 Elysia crispata | reverse complement strand
TTTTGTTGGAAAGATGAAAAAAGGAGAAAGGTTTTAATATAAAATTAGTACAATCATGAACATAATTATCCAAAGTGAAAATCAACCATGTAGTTCTGAATATTGAAATGCCTGAATCAAAATCTTTTACACATGTGAAGGGCAGGAAATTCTCTTAAATGCGGTATTGGAGAATTCATATTTAAGAAATCCCAGTTTCCATTAATCCACTCGTGCCGTATCTTCTTTGTATCTTATCTACAACATTGCGTGCCTCAGTTCAAATTTGTTTTTCGAAAACTAAGTCGAAAGTCGTTTGTTTCTAGAGTTATTTTCAAGGTTCTCAAGCTTTCTCGTGGGTTTCACACGGAGTGGGTGACTTCCGGTCAAAACACTGCTTGGATGATTAAAGCACCACGACGTGGCCGACCACTAGAGGAAGAAAGCTGTTTATGCAATTGCAAGAATCAGGAAAAGCTAAGCAATTAAGATGTGTGCATGTTATCACAGAACACACTATGTAAGAAATTCAAAAATACAAAACAGGTAAAATATTCATGATTGATTTTACAACATACACACACACACACACTTATATCGTAGAAATTACTAGGCGGGTAAGATGCCTGTACTGAGCATGGCCGTATTCTCCTAGCTGTTTAAACCTTGTCGCAGCCGTGTTTTCCTGTAGCTGTGATGTAAGCATTGGCTGTCACGGGGGTTGACCCGGAGGGGTTCTCGCACTTGGCAACCACGAACTCAGGAGGGTCCGAGCGGGCAGTGAGGAACCAAACGCTGACCACCTCTTGTGGGTTTACGTTCACATGCACCGACAGTTGGTCTGGCCTTGTGAAGCGCAGGTTGGAGAACCGTTGAGGTGAAACAGGTGAAAACCTGATGCCGGCCTCCCCAAGCAGCCCGAGTTGAACTCTGCACAAAATTGTTTTCCAGCATGAAAATAGTCAGCTACTTTTGTAAAGTGAAAATCTATTTATAGATCCATATAAACATTCATTATCATGCAGACTAAAATAAATTGGCAGGTATGAATTACCGGAAGGCAGTGCAGATTAGATTTGTTTTTTTTTTGTTCTTTTTTTCCAGGAGATCATAACCTAGTAATTAGCTTTTACAAACGAAGTGTTTATTCCCAGCCGGTGTTGGGAATAGCAGATTTACTTATTCCCAACCACCACTGCGCATATTATGTAGAATTAATCAAGATCTAGATCTAGTTCCTTCTTAACACCGGTTTGGGATAAACGCAGCCTTTATAAAAGATGTACTATTAGATTGAGAAAGTACAGAGCTAAGTGATATCCCATATTAAGATTTCAGATCACTTATGTCACAAACTTGTGAAGCTTCTACGAATTGAAAGAGTCAAAACACACCCCAGATCATCCGAGAAACTTTGTCAAATGTGTTAGCCAAACCGTTGCGAGGGATCTGCTTCAACGTGCACCAGGGTGACTGCCATTTATCGGTTGCATATGACCACTTGATTTTATTTCTTAATCAATCAAAGTTTATTTCTGATTATCTTACATAAGCGTATTTCGCGATTCGTTCAATAAAAAATGTTTTTTGTTTTTTTTTTTGTGTGTGTGAAAGTGAAAAGCTTGTTACTAAAGCAAACTTAAACAAAAACTGATTTTAAATTATAAAAAGATAAAGAAATGTAGAGAATGTCACGAAAGATATAATGAAAAAGGAGTAAGAAACTGAGACATATTTACCCTCCCTTTGTTTTGAATACTGGAAGAGAGTAGTAGATACAGAGGTTGTCACCACACTGTGTCTTCTCCACACCAAGGGGGGACTGGTTCGACCATTCTTTGACTTTCTTGCCGAACTCATCGTAGATGTAAGTGACCATGTCCCCGGGGAAGTGAGGCTGGTGACATTAAACAGTGTTACGATTAAAACATGCATGTAGCATCTGAGGTAGCGGTCTAGGATTTCACTAAATCAAACAGAATTATTTTCATTGTGGACAAGTAAACATGCAAAGTTTCGAGAAAATGGAACGAAGCCAAATAATTATCCAGGACGATAATGTGAATTTAAACTTTGAACCCATGGAAACTATAGTCGTTAAGATATGTTATATTGCCATAATATACTATTACCTTTGGTTGACTGGGTTACTTGTTTTATTTTTTTACCATGTGGAAGTTACCCCATGTTCAAATGGCAGAGAATTTATATAAGTCAAAATCTTGATATCTCTGGACAAGAAATTATTATAAGGGACCATTTTCTGCTATTCATGATAATGGTGTAGCGTACCCTAACACCCAAAAGTGTTTAACATGCCAGGTGTCTAACGTATCCTAACATCTTAGATGTGTAACGTATCCTAACATCTTAGATGTGTAACGTATCCTAACATCTTAGATGTGTAACGTATCCTAACATCTTAGATGTGTAACGTATCCTAACATCTTAGATGTGTAACGTATCCTAACATCTTAGATGTGTAACGTATCCTAACATCCCAGGTGTGCAGCGTGTCCTAACATCCCAGGTGTGTAACGTGTCCTAACATCCCAGGTGTGTAACGTGTCCTAACATCCCAGGTGTGCAGCGTGTCCTAACATCCCAGGTGTGTAACGTGTCCTAACATAGCGCGGAAGCCTATGAAACTTACATAGTCTGGAGTGAGATCAGTCGGTACGAGCTTGTAGTAGCTGGTGATGTGGTTTGCGATGATCGTGCCGAAGATGTGTCCAGAGATATCGGATATCGTGGAGTACAGGACATCACCGCGTCCGCCCGGAGCACTCCCACTGAAGGCAGCCTGGTATTAGAATGTGTGGTGAGGTGAGGGCTAGCATACTTACACAGAAAAGAAAGGGAAAAAAACCAGAGACAGCACACAGACGCACATAGACAGATAAAAGTAGATCCAAAGAGAGAAAGAGTTGGAGAGACAGAGAAAGACAGGGAGAACTTCGGTGAGAGACAAAAATATAAAGGGAGACAAAATATTGAGCAAGACACTGAAAATCATTAAAGAAGAGGGATAAGAAGGTAAAGCGAGAGAGTGAAAGGAAGATCAAAAGAAATGAATAGATAACAAAAGAGCGAGAAGGCGTTAGCGAAAGATGGAGCTAAAATTACAACTTGTGTACCAAAACAAATCTGCATTTCGTCAATTAAAGATAAAAAACCATGAAGAGTGCAGACAACCAGCATGATAATGAGACTTTCAGAGATCAACATACACACAGCTTGTAAAACCTAAATCGCTAAAAGAATAACTTCAATTATTTTCTAATTGTCCACCTCTACAACTTTTTTTTACCTTATTCTTTTATCATTTGAAAGAAAAACGAAATAATGAACTTTTTGTTAAAACGCGCTTCGAATTGGGCGAATTGGGAGAGCCCTCAGTGGTTTTAACACAATTATTTTATATTAGAGACTTCTTTGGTCTTTTTTTATCTCCTTCAACTGTTTCTCAAAGGTGAAGAGGGATAGGTAGATGCTTGTTTGATTAGCAGTGTTACATAATCGCCAATCTAACTGAGTAAAAACGTTATTAGGTTTCACACCTTCATAATTTTAGAATCAGTCTCTAATCTATTTTTCTGTGGAGCGAAATAATTTAAAAGGAGGTAATTGCTCTTTCAGTAGAAATTGATGATTCTAGTTGTTTACTGTAGCTACGAGATAGGTGATACAAAGTCGCACTATGAAATAAATTAGATCTAGTGATTGAAAATATTGTTTGATAATCAGCTATATTACCAAAAACCAAAGAGGATTGGAATTTTTTAAATTTATTTTTTGTTGTTGTGTGTTTCTGAAGGTTAACAGACATCAAGAAATTAAGTTATTGTTTGAATCAAAGACATTTGAACAAGTTTGTAAGATCATAAGGATAGATGAGTTAAATCTATAGGTATATAATTTTCGATCTACGAGAAGAATCAGATTTCCATCAAGATTAGTACCAATGGCGAGCAGAGAACTGTGAAGAAATAAAACAATGCGCCACATGTACGTCAACAGTCGTTTGAAACTTGAAGAAATAAAACAATGCGCCACATGTACGTCAACAGTCGTTTGAAACTTGAAGAAATAAAACAATGCGCCACATGTACGTCAACAGTCGTTTGAAACTTGAAGAAATAAAACAATGCGCCACATGTACGTCAACAGTCGTTTGAAACGTGAAGAAATAAAACAATGAGTCACATGTATGTCAACAGTCGTTTGAAACGTGAAGAAATAAAACAATGAGTCACATGTATGTCAACAGTCGTTTGAAACGTGAAGAAATAAAACAATGAGTCACATGTAGGTCAACAGTCGTTTGGAACGTGAAGAAATAAAACAATGCGCCACATGTACGTCAACAGTCGTTTGAAACTTGAAGAAATAAAGCAATAAGCAACATGTACGTCAACAGTCGTTTGAAACGTGAAGAAATAAAACAATGCGCCACATGTACGCCAACAGTCGTTTGAAACGTGAAGAAATAAAACAATGAGTCACATGTACGTCAACAGTAGTTTGAAACGTGAAGAAATAAAACAATGAGCCACATGTACGTCAACAGTCGTTTGAAACTTGAAGAAATAAAGCAATGAGCCACATGTACGTCAACAGTCGTTTGAAACGTGAAGAAATAAAACAGTGAGCCACATGTACGTCAACAGTAGTTTGAAACGTGAAGAAATAAAACAATGAGCCACATGTAAGTCAACAGTCGTTTGAAACTTGAAGAAATAAAACAATGAGCCACATGTACGTCAACAGTCGTTTGAAACGTGAAGAAATAAAACAGTGAGCCACATGTACGTCAACAGTCGTTTGAAACTTGAAGAAATAAAACAATGAGCCACATGTACGTCAACAGTCGTTTGAAACGTGAAGAAATAAAACAATGAGTCACATGTAAGTCAACAGTCGTTTGAAACTTGAAGAAATAAAACAATGAGCCACATGTACGTAATTTCAAACAGTCGTTTGAAACGTGAAGAAATATTTCTGGCTAGTCTAAGGTTCCTATAGTATCTTTCAAAGTTTTATAAGGAAACTTTAAAGAGACCAATTGTTGAAGAGATTTAATGCCATTGTTTCTCATTAACCCAACTTCTCACGAAACAAACTTGATAATGACCACAACACTGCGCGCCAACCTACGTGTTTCAGAGACTTATCCATGATAGTCAGTGACCTCGAGCCGCGCAGAACTCTGCCGTCAGAGTCACAGCACCTGGAAGATAACAAAAAAAAAAACCCCAAAAAACCCCCATAAATAAACAGGAGAAGAAAAAAATGAAAGGCATCTTAGTGTAGAATCTAAATGTCCCGTCATTATTAGTCTGCATAAACTGATAGTCAGTTTGGTCGGCATAACTTTCCCTTCAGGTTGTGGGGGTTAGAATGGTATGGTGTCTAAAAGATAAAAGTATCAAAGGCAACAGCTCATTTTTTAACTCTACCATAATAATTATATTCGTATTAAACGGAGACTCTTAAAACGGAAGTTGAAATACGCGATTCACAACCAGATGAGACCAGTCTGGTTGTAGTCTGTCTAACAACGCATACTAGGTGCTAAATGTAACATTAACACCAGGGAGCTAGCACCCAGCCCAAGTGACGATTAAGATGTTAGTGACTGTCTCCCTGGAGGAACGAGTCTCTTTACTGAAGATTATCGTTAATCTTTTTGCTGCCTCTGGATAATCCAATTTTTTTCCCAATTAATGTTCATTTTTAAGGCATGACTAGATCTATTTTTAGTATTTAACTCTCCGCTAAATTTCGTAGTATGTATACCATTGCTTTCACTTTCAGGTCTGCAATTCAAAGACTTAAAGCAATAGGTGGCTTTTAAAGTTGATCTCCTCCATTTTTATTATTTTTATCACCATATTTATGTGGAGGCTTAAACTCTAGCCAAGGTTCAATTGTAGCGGTGGACAGGGCATTCTTTTCCAGTGGTCCTCGCAGAGATAAAAAAAGGATGTCATCTGTAGGGTCTTTGATAATATTCACTCTAGTAATGGATGGAGCTTTCTTTACGAAATAATAAAAAAAAACCTGGTTAGAATTTTGTTATTGGCGTATCCCAGGCCATCGCCAGGTCCTACAGGTCCGCCACTCAGCGTCGCTATGAGAGTCTGCAGGTAGGGAGCTGCTTCATAGCCATCTGCAGGAAATAGGAAGTTCTGTTGATCTTACTTAAGCTGTAAAGCCATGAGATAAAATAAGATACAAAAGACAAGGATAGTTTATTTGATTAGCAAAAGAGAGAGAGAGAGAGAGAGAGAGAGAGAGAGAGAGAGAGAGAGAGAGAGAGAGAGAGAGAGAGAGAGAGAGAGAGAGAGAGAGAGAGAGAGAGAGAGAGAGAGAGAGAGAGAAAGAGATGCTCCTTTACAAGTTCTATAAAAACATTGAAACGCTGGCTGGAGCATAGGTCAGCTTAGAGATTTTGAACAGCACAGTGATTGTATCGGCATTAACGATCTTGGTGAGACTCGCACATTCACCAGGAAAAGATGCTCTAAAACGCCTCACATGGCGAAACAGAAGTTTAATGAGACAAGATTTGTAAGGAATATCTTGTTACTGCCTCTGGTTGCTAAACAGAGCTCGTCGCATCAAACTTGATGTCACATTAAATCTTCGAAAATTTGTCTATTTACTCATAGTCACATGGTGCCTAAGAACACCAGTCAAACTTGCAAAACAATCTGCCCCATTCTCCTCGTTTATCTGTACTTCTCAAGAATTCTATCTAAAGAATTGAATGAATTCTGTTGAGATTGAGTTCCCATTTTTTGTTCCAAAAGCCTTTTTTCTCTGCCCCATTCAATTATAGTTCTAGTCTGCGATCGCATCGCCCGCCGTATCCTTTTTATAAAAAAACTGAAGGCAATAAAATATTTGTCAAACATATTGGTTGTCTTTTCTTGTTATATGCGCACGGTAAAAACTGTTACACAGTTCACATAAGACGGTTTTGTAATGACAAGGCAAGAATTTATAAAAGGAAGACCTAGATCTACATAAATTTCCTCTATGGAGATTGATAAAGTTGTTTTCTATTCCGGATGCTGAAGCAACGCTGCTTACGGTACGGGTTTCCAGGCTGGACGTTGGTTGACCAGAACGTGTCTTTGGACGGTGCGAGATTGAGAGCATCAACAAACATCGATGTGATGCCGATCTTATACTGGGTGATTTCAGGCCGGGCAGGCTGGTAGTCGTCACTGGCCCGTGCCTACACGGAGAGAAACACGATTCGATAGTTTGGTAAAATACAATAATAGGTAAAATAAGATTTGGTAACCGTGTGCCATCGCCACTGAGGCACAGATTATACAACTTGCTATCTAGAACATTACATATATATATTCTAATGTTCATTGATAGAGATTTTAACACATATCTTAAAGGTGGGCAAAGTGGTGGCAATGTCAAGTTTGAGAATATCAAAAACTTTCATTTAAAAAAAGGTTTTGTTTATTAAGCAGTTTATACTATGTGTCTATAGGAAAAAAAAACATTCGTCGAAAAGTATTTGTTTACACGATGCGCATAGGAAGCTAAACAAAGTTGATATCTGAACTCTCGTTTAGATCTATACCGTTATAACCATTGTGGATAACAGACACACACACATACACACAAACCAGCAGCATCCACACATTCGATATTGGAGGATAGTTTCAGTGACTTGGTTTGCTTAGCGTCACTCCTACTGCACTGGTTACCTCATACGTGTTTACCTGTGTCACTGCAGGGATCTGCAGAGATTGGAGGATATGACGACCGTACGACATGCAGTACTGGATCGTGATGCCGTGTTTCTCAGCGGCGTGACCCATCTGTGTGAGCCACTCGGCGCCTAGGGTAAGGTTTGACAGCAGCGCCAGGTTCCGGTCCGTCTCCTCGTTCAGCCAATCCTGGCATGAAGACACATTTCAGCAAGTGAGCGATTGCCAAATTCAAGAACTTAAAAAAGATCTTTATTTGCTAATTGGTTTGTAGGAAGTAAACTCTGATCATGTTAATTATGTTGCCTCTATGGTATTTTTTTCCACATTCGAGTAGAAAGGATTTGATTTTATAAGAAATTTGAACCTGGAAATGATTCAAAACATTTTCCTATTATTGAAATAGATAACAGCAAGGCCTGGTCTACACAGTCATGTTGGGGCGTATATACTTTTGTCGATACAAACAAATAAAATGGTAATCAATTAAATTGTTAGAAAAAAAGACTTGGATGATACGATTTAATTCTATTTGTTTCTGTGTTATGAAAATCGCAATAAAAATTTGAGTTTTTATCGCTTTGTACATTTTTTTTTAAATTACAGATTAGACCACTGTATAGTGACTGGAATCACAAGTTGTAATTCTAACCCTAATTTTAACCCCAACCATAACCCTGACAGCCTGCCATCTAGGTTACTGCAAAGCTCGCTTTCAGTTGCTGCCTCAGACTCGCAGATCAAGACAAAAAAATAGAAGAAAAATGTTCATGAGCTGGCAAGACCTCGCAATATTTCGCTTATGTGAATGCTTGTAAATAGTGCTGTGGTGCAATGTGATACTCAATAACAGAGAATAATTTCATTCCTTTACTAAAACAAAACAAAAAAAAAAACTTCGAATGGAGAGCTTGTAAAATAATTGTTATAAAAACTGTCTTTTTCCTTAAAAATAAAAAAAAGAAGAAGATTGGATTTACTGTGCACTCATTACCTCCCCCCGCCCCTCCCCTTGTCCTTAATGTTTTGAGATAATAATTCTTTTCCAGTAACAACAGAAGAACAGATGAAATAAAATTTCATTTTGAGAACATAAAAAAATTGGAAAGCCAAACCTGACTGGAGCATACAAATAAAACTGCAAATTTTTCATGGCTATGAGCAGTTTTCAAACAAAATGTTTACCACCACGCAGATCTCTAAGTGTCTTTGAACCACGAGGAAAGACGCACAGATTTGGCTCGAAAGGCAAACTTTTTTTTTCATTCTTGGAACAATTTTTTATTCACAATTTCCTGTAGATTTTGATCTGAACAGATTGATCAGTTGAATATTAATAGATTTAAAAAAAATAAGCGGAGTACAGTGCACATGAAAACTCTACACAACCCATAAAACATAACATGGTTTTTCCAAAGATGGCTAACTTACTAGGTTTGACCTCTTAAGGTCACTAAGAACATTAACTGCTTCACTGCCATGTCACCTCTGCGGGAATAGGTTTGAATAAGGAAGAAGTTTGAGATACTATGAATACAAGAGCTCTGGTACAGCAGAACGCTATCAGTATTATTTTCTACCTGTTCATAGAGAATAAACGGGCCCCAAGCTTTGGTTGAGTTGAACAGATCCAACCAAAATTGCTGTTGAATAAAGAAAATAAAATGGGCTTTTTAAAGATTTTCAGAGTGGAAATTCATATGTTTAAAAATAAGTTACTATTTTTTGTCTATTTTATTAAGTTTTGAGGAAAGGTGGTTAAAAAGGCTATTGGGTTTCTTTTTCTATCCCAGATTCAACAGATGCTGCTGTTACGGCCATGCATTGTTACATGCCTCAATGCATAGTGCGGATGTTGAGTAGATTTGTGTTTCTTTCAAGGTCAAATGAAATTCTCTACTCTCCTTCGCTCTTAGTTAAAAGAACTTTATCTGCAGAAGAAAAACGGTTAGTTTTTTTTACAATGAACCCAGTAACTGGTGGCTGAGAGATACTTTTTTTTAGTTACAATTTTACTTCTGTTTTTATCCAAAGCGGTAAATACATTTCTTTTTTTATTTTCTTGCGCAGTGTAGGATTTAGTTTTTCTTTTCTTTTTTTTTATTTTGAGTTACAATAATTTTTGCCTTATGATTAGATGTGACATTTTTATTTTGAACACTGTATAGCTAAACTGATATATAAATTTTTATAATAAATGAATGAATGCACCAATCAATCAATCAATAAATCAGTTAAACAGTCAATGAACTAACGGTTCCAGTCTTGCACGAAGCATCTGTGAATTTTATTTTCGTGATAAAACAAACAATATTTAACATTTCTTAAAAACCTGTGGTTGACATTACCTGGTCATCTGGGACGGCGTACCCTGTTTTAACGTCAGAAATAAAGTTGTATTTTCCACCGTTGTACCTCGCATAGGTTGTGTCATTGTCCCTAAGTAGAGTTAAATACTTTGGCATTTATAAAATCTAACAATGGTCACGTTTTGTTCTGTAAAGCAAAACCTTGATTTAAAAGTCGTTTTATTATAACAATTCCACAAGGTTCAGCACTTGAGAGTGTTGTTTATGCTCTGCCAGAAGTACAGGAAGTTATGCATTAGAACATTAGGGTTACCGCAATGGGCTGGAAAGCAAATCATAAAAACTGGCAATGATATTGTGGATGAAAAAGAAAATATTTGTAAGCGTCACTCAGGAGATAAGGTCTAAGAAACTGACGATCATTTAAATCGTTTTGCTCTTTATCAACTATTAAATGAATATTAAGAAAATGTTTGAGGTTTGGTAAAGGCGTAAAATGAAAAGAAGAAACTCATACCATTTAAAAGGGAAAAATAAAAAATAACGAAACAATCAATGTTATAGTAAGTGTGAAGGCTATACAGCGTTATGAATTAACTATAGGGCAATAACTAATAATATTGATGTAGAAATTTTCAGAGTTAAGGGTTGTTTATAAAAATGTTTAAAAAGACAATAGAAACAGCCGCAAGACGGGTAGAAAACTAAACAGGATAATCCCACAATTAAATGATGGTATGAACAGATAGCGGTATTTGAATCCATCTCAATGATGGCTGCAATCGTAACAATGTTTATATGACAAAAGTGTCTACCTATATTACTTTATTCATCAGTTTTCAACTGCGACTGATGAAAATAAACATGTACGTTCTATATTTGGTGAAAAAAAAATTTAATAAAAAATGTTAACTTAACTAGTATTTTCTTACCAGTATCTATTGTGACATGCTATCGGTAGTTGTGTCTTCTCATACAGACCCCTGGGTAAAACAAGCACATAAAGTCACAGAGAGAGAGGATCAATATAAAACTACATTACGCAGAGTCATATTAGTTATGGAGGAAACTTTTCTAGTATTAAGTTTATAAATTTAGCTTATGATCTTTAAAATCGAAGATATGCAAATTCAGAACATAATTATGTCATAAGATTGTTATAATATGGAAATAGTAATAACGACGTATTGTTGATTTCCCTTGTAGGACGCTTAGCTATCGGCTCCAAACAGGTTATCGGCCATCGTCGCTGAATAGCTAAACTGTCCCGAGTGGATTGAAGAGCACTGACACTGCAGGTCAACAATCCTCCTGTTGGACATCATTGGCTCTGAGTAAATCTCACTATTTGAAGCGACTACAGAAGCGGCTCACCTGTGATAAAGCCTCCTTCTCTTTCGTTCTCAGAATATTTAGAAACATACGTGTCCTACATAAATCTCTATTGTGGATGTTTTTGGTGTCCCTATGTCTTATGATTTATCATCTTTAACTGAAACAGTTTTCAAATTTTCGGCCAGAAGTCCTTCTGTTTGAAGTACTCTCAAATATTTTGGGCATTCCTTCCAACGACCTCATTACTGTTTGAAACTGTCGAGATTTGCAAACAATTTTTCTCTTATTCAATCATTCATTATCTTGCGGCAGACTTCGATGGGCAATCTATCTTTAGATATCCTTGGTAACACCCTAAGCTTCTTATGAATGTTTTACGCACGTGTGAACCTGTCGCCTCACTACCTACTACTATACTATAACAGAAGGGTCCGGAAAAGCGCACAATAAACATTGGAAAACAAAAATCCCGCAACGTTGGTAGAGTTTTAAGTCGTACTGGAGGTTCGTCTAAGCTAAATTCGTCCAGAAAAGCCTTCTATTGGTGGAGATCATTCGCTGTATGGATCTTCTGACGCTGTCTATTGACCGTATTTGTTCTAAGAGTATAATTATGACTGTGTGTATATATATATATATATATATATATATATATATATATATATATATATATATATATATACTATATATATATATATATATATATAATATATATATAATTATATATATATACATACATACACATATATATGTGTGTGTGTGTGTGGGTTTGTGTGTGAAAGTGTATACATTTTTTCCCATGTCAACTTTAAGAAATGAGAGAATTTCAATAGCTAAAACAACTTACTTGAAACCATCTGGAAAGATACTTTTTTCTGGTGTCCACGTCTTCGTACCCTTGACATGACCTTTAGGGTAAAACCAGGAGTCTATCTGCAGATACCTGGGGAAAATTCACCAAACTTGAGCGATTTATTAAATGCTTTCTTTCTTTGAGTGCTCAGTTGTGGCTGATGTCTTCAGTGTGAATGAACTCATGAACTCATTACTTAAGTGGTAAATATACTAAGCACTTTAAAATCTTTTCGACTGGTTTGAGTTAATTAAATCAATTCTTTCTCTTTATTTCTCTTTTCGTACCATTCTAGATTTTCTACCTCCTTACAGATGATGCAATCGGTCTTATTTCTTCGCCCTACTGCTGTCAGTTCTCTCTACATCTGCCAATTTGGAAAATTAATATGCTAGGCTCCTATTGATAAGGAAAACAATGCACGCACTTACTTCCCCTCAGCAATATATTTTTTACTGGTGCCTAGCAATTTAACACTAATTTTCATAATAAATAAATTTCTCCAAATTTTATTAAAAAACTTGAGGAGCTCGGACACTCTTGCTCTAAATAAACATTTGTGTCACGAGTAAAATTTAGTTGTTGCTAAAAATCTGCGAGCGACTTAAGAGTCTTCTTGCTGCGGATTTTGTTCTCAGACTGTTTAAAGCTACCAGTGACGTCACAAATTTTCTCTCAATTCTCTCTGTCCCCCTTTCTATCTGACTATCTGTTAATCTCATTTAATTCCTTTTTTTTTCAGTCTCTTCTCTTTCCTAACAAGAATCTGGTAATCACCTCTATGTCTTGCTTTCTCATCACCCGCTATGCCTTTGTTTATCTGAGATCAAAATTTAACCTGTGATCTTAATTGCTCTATCAGATAGAAGATTACTGACAAGGAGGCGTGAGAGAAACGCAGACTAAACTATCTGATGGATACTGGTATTCCCTTACTTGACTGGGAGTCCTTGGGCTTTCAGGTACGCAACTTCGTCAACTATTGTATCCTCATAGTTCTTTCCCTTTTCTGTGTTGTAGTAGTAGTAAGCTCCTGGTATGACAAATATACAGTCTGTATTATACTTCGGGTCGGTTCATCCCCATAATGTGGAAGACCATGCATGACAATTTTTATATATTTATTAATTAAAAAAAAGAAAAAGAAAAAAGAAAACAAATTTTTTGCCAGGAGTCAAAAAAAAATATGAATAATAATCAGGAAAAATATAAACACAAGAGCTTTTCAATTTAACTTTTCAATAGGTTTTCATCTCAAATGAGGTAAAAAGAATAATATTGTTTTTTTTTTTGTTATTGCGAGAAACCTCTATAATCCTCCCTTTCTGTTATCTAAGAAGTTGTATTTGATATTGTTTTGAAATTTGATCATCCATAAAGTAGAATGACAGTTATTAATACATGTATCCTATTGCTATTGCTTTAAATATCAAGTTACCATGCTTTGAATGTTTTCCTTTTACTAAGGCCAATTTTGTGCTTTTTCAGCACCTTTCTACTATCTCCATTGTCACATTTCTGCACATAGAGATAAATCATCCTAGAGATAGAGAGCTGTGTGCAGTATAACACTTGCAGAGCATCGTTTAGTTGCCTTTGTCTCTCCTACCATTATCAGTCCAATAGCCGAGATGTGTTAGAGTCAAGTCACTGTCACGAGCCTTGCTGGATTTGCCGTGCAAGTAGGTCATGATGGCGCCCCAATCCCGCATCGCCTAGAGAATTGAAGAGAAGATCACTCACAAATACAATAATTATGTAAGAGCCATGCACCTTTTTTTGGCTATGTGATGAGAGGAGGAAACTAAAACATCTCATGACAACAGGAAAGATCGGAGGAAAACGCAGCAGGGGAAAACAGCGTGAAAAGATGTTGAATGGACTATCAAAGTGCCTCAAAGTAGGAACAGTGACAGAAGCACTGAAAGCAACGAGCGACATAGGTGCGTGGAAGTTGACGAGCGCATGCGCTAAAGAGCACAATATTATTGCATATTTTATGACAAAAATCCTAATATTTTTTCTGCTGTAAGTGGTGTGCACCCACTGTCAGATTGTAACTTAAAAACATTACTTACTATGGGGGTTATGGCTGTGTCAAGAAAACAAAAAAAAAAAAGAAAGAGAAGAGAGAGAGGAGAAGGGATGAGGAGAGAGAGAGAGAGACAGAGAGAGAGAGAGAGAGAGAGAGAGAGAGAGAGAGAGAGAGAGAGAGAGAGAGAGAGAGAGAGAGAGAGAGAGAGAGAGAGAGAGACAGACAGACAGACAGAGACAGAGAAAGAGAGAGAGACAGAGACAGAGACAGAGACAGAAAGAGCTAGAGTGTGACAGGGAGAAAGAGAGGATAAAAAAAAATACCAAGAAAGAGAAGCTGAGACAAAGAGAATGATACAAAGAAGGTTACGCATAACCTCACGTGACCAGATTGTCTCAAAGATACCCCAAACATACCATTGAGAGGTTAAGAGAAAAAAAACCCACAAGAAATCGATGAAGAGTTTTTCTAATGGCTTGCGCGAGGTTTGACATCACAATCACGTGATGCACGCTACAGTCTCACCTGGTTGACCCCTCTGTCGCTGAAGGAAATGATAAAGTCAGCGGTATAACCTGACGGGACGCTGTCCACCAGTCCCATGATGCCCCACGAGATGTGCTGGTCTTGGAATTTCTTGTTGGATGCGGCCATGAACTCGTTGAGCGGGGATATGACCATGGCATTAGAGCCCTTGTCAAACAACACGAGGGGGCCGCCTTCTATACCGGTGGTAAAGTTCGCATCCTTTGACCATCTAGGAAGAGTCATAAGAAAGAGGCTTTAGATCAAAATTATTTTACTGAGATACTGATGATTTTGTAGCTTTTCTAAATAATGAACTATATAGAATCAAGATTAATTATTTGCTGCTGTACACACCTTTTTATTGGTGATATTATTTCACATCTTCTACTCCGACTACTTTTGTGACTATCGATTCTCTTGTAAGCTGCTTTTCCACATTTATAGCTGCCACTTTTACTTTCGTTTTTGCTTGATCAATGAATTTTGGTATTTCGACCTTTATTTGACATTAAACTGATCTTGGATTCATACTTCACTTTGTATTCTTTATTATTTCTAATTCTTTTTTTTTCTTCATAATGTAGCTGTGTATTTTCCTGTGAAGATGGCCGATGGAATGCTGGTCTATTCTGGAGCTCTCTGTCACCGAGTTGTGCTTGGTGGACTGCCGTGAGACAGAGCAAGGCCCTCACTAAATCAGCACTAGATCTGCCTTCCCTTTCTTGCTGTGTAGGTGAACACTGACCTGTCCAAGCTGAGCTTGGTGGACCGGCGTGAGACAGAGCAAGGCCCTCACTAAATCAGCACTAGATCTGCCTTCCCTTTCTTGCTGTGTAGGTGAACACTGACCTGTCCGAGCTGAGCTTGGTGGACCGGCGTGAGACAGAGCAAGGCCCTCACTAAATCAGCACTAGATCTGCCTTCCCTTTCTTGCTATCTAGGTGAACACTGACCTGTCCAAGCTGAGCTTGGTCCAACCTGCCATATAGCCGCCGTAAGCGAGGTAGCCAAGGGCTACTGTGTTGTTGCGCTGGAACCCGAAGCTAGGGAAGCTGCTGATGATGTCATCAGGATCTTTGCCTTGAGTCTGGCTTGCTTTAGTTACGTATCGCTGGAATTGGAAAATGAAGAACTCATACTATTATGACATGTTTGGTTAATTACCCAGTAATCTTTTCTGAGAACAGAAAAATGTAGTTATCCTCGTGAGGAAATTTAAAATCATTTCTTAAATGCACAGAAATTTATAAGGTAAAAGTTCAGTAGAATGTATAATAATTGTTATATCAATGTCTGTATATCATATAAATGAAAGCATATCTCGCTGTATAGAACATTTTCAAACAATTTTCGTCAAAGCAGGCACTCTTTCAGTTACAGAGTGGATCCTGTGAAGGAATATAATATTTAACCAGCTTAATAATAAAGAAAAACATCTCTCTCTCTCTCTCTCTCTCTCTCTCTCTCTCTCTCTCTCTCTCTCTCTCTCTCTCTCCCCCCCCCCCCAACCCCCCCCCCCACCCTTCTTTTCCAAAGTATGCAAATTACAAGAGAAATTAAGTAAATTCTGCACTTTCCCAAACTCTAAAAGAAAATCCCCAGACTCGACTAGACCAAATTAATGTTTACCTGTGAGAAGATGGCGAAAGGCAATGGAGGTTTTGTGTAGGTTTTGATTGTTGTGTTCACCATCAGCTGGCCTGCCCTGTAGCTGAAGATTGTCCTGTTATAGAGGCCGTAGTGGTCACGTCCAGACTCGCTTCTGGTTGCCACAAGCTGGGAAAATTGCAGGGTGGTACACCAAAAGAAAAAGTTTTGTAAAACATCAAGAACAATAAGACTTTTTTAAAATAATTATTATTTACCAAATGATGACTATTTTGTTTTCCAAGAAAAAACATAACCATAATATAGGTTATTAGGCTTATCTTTTGACGTATTAATTACCGACCTTCAAATGTTACTACTTTTATTACAAATACTCTCACTACTATTACAACAGCTATTACTTCTATTATTAATCACTACTACTACTACTACTACTACTACTACTACTACTACTACTACTACTACTACTACTACTACTACTACTACTACTACTACTACTACTACTACTACTACTACTACTACTACTACTACTACTACTACTACTACTACTACTGCTACTACTACTACTACTACTACTACTACTTCTACTACTACTACTACTACTACTACTACTACTACTACTACTACTACTACTACTACTACTACTACTACTACTACTACTACTACTACTACTACTACTACTACTACTACTACTACTACTACTACTACTACTACTACTACTAAATTGCTATTGCTTCTGCTACCACCACCACCATCAGCGCTACAACTACAGCGAATATTACTATCGCTACTATATCTAATACTCTTGTATAAACAACAACAACCACAACCATTACTTCTAAAGCTGTACTAACTCTACCAAATAAACAACAAACACAACCACTATCAATTTTCACTGTACCGTTACTATAAATGAGCTACGACCATGCACATCCCAGTGACTGACCTTCAGAGTACCTTCTTTCGTACAGTATCTTTTCCCGTCATTGTTGAAAAACGTTGGTCCACTGGACAGCCAGTTAACTCCGTTCACCTTCACATCATACTTACCATTGTCATAGACAGCAACATGGAAAGGTCCTGTGCTTGGTCTGTTAAACTCTGAAACATTTTTAAACTCTTTAATTGGCTTCTTCATGAAGTTTACTATTGTGGGGAACTTAAGACAGTCTTCATGTTTCTCGTACTTATAGGTTGCTAAAGTATTGAAAGTTTTTTTTATGTAAATTGTTTTCTTGAAATACTGGAACCATATTTATTGCATTTACTAAACACTCTTCTATCAATTTTGATTGAAAGATAGGAATATGAACTTGTGATAAGGAGCAGAGTGGTTCAATGAGTAAGATAGTCATCGGTGAGTCAGACTACAGAATGTCTATAGCAGACAATTTTTCTAAGTTAGAACTCTACAAATCTTCCATCGTTTGATTTTCGCAACTGGAAAGTGAGACTTCTACTATGCATGCTTTCCTTTCCAACAAACTACTCATTATCATAAAATCTTATCAAAACATTTATACAATAACTTATACAACCGATTGTTTTTACATACACAAAATTTTAAAAAATTCGAAGCAGTTTAATGAGTTCCAACCATATCTCAAGAGTTTTGCTTGTTTTCGATAGTTTAATATCAATTCTGATTGATTTTGGCCAAACCTCAATATTGCGTCTAGATTTTTATTTACAAATATGGTTGAGAACAAAATTGAATATCATCATGAAAATATATAGTCTTTGAATTTTTTACTCTAGTCACTTGTAAGTTTTATATTTTATTGCTTCCCCTTACACGCTATATGTACATGTTTCGGTAAAATATTCGTTGAAGGAAAGGAGGCGCTCCTTAGCCCTACTACTACTACTACTACTACTACTACTACTACTACTACTACTACTACTACTACTACTACTACTACTACTACTACTACTACTACTACTACTACTACTACTACTACTACTACTACTACTACTACTACTACTACTACTACTACTACTACTACTACTACTACTACTACTACTACTACTACTACTACTACTACTACTACTACTACTACTACTACTACTACTACTACTACTACTACTACTACTACTACTACTACTACTACTACTACTGCTGCTGCTGCTGCTACTACTGCTGCTACTACTACTACTACTACTACTACTACTACTACTACTACTAATAATTAATATTAATAATAATAATAATAATAATAATAATAATAATAATAATAATAATAATAATAATAATAATAATAATAATAACAATTATAATAATAATAATAATAATAATAATAATAATAATAATAACAACAACAATAAAACAAAAAAAGAAGAAGAAGAAGAAGAAGAAGAAGAAGAAGAAGAAGAAGAAGAAGAAGAAGAAGAAGAAGAAGAAGAAGAAGAAGAAGAAGAAGAAGAAGAAGAAGAAGAAGAAGAAGAAGAAGAAGAAGAAGAAGAAGAAGAAAAAGAAGAAGAAGAAGAAGAAGAAGAAGAAGAAGAAGAAGAAGAAGAAGAAGAAGAAGAAGAAGAAGAAGAAGAAGAAGAAGAAGAAGAAGAAGAAGAAGAAGAAGAAGAAGAAGAAGAAGAAGAAGAAGAAGAAGAAGAAGAAGAAGAAGAAGAAGAAGAAGAAGAAGAAGAAGAAGAAGAAGATGTCCCCTCTATCTTTATCAACTAAGCGAACAATGTTGATTGCGAGTTTGTTGTGCTTTGTTTTTTTCTTAAGGGAAATAGTGATTATAAATGTAGGGACGGACTCGAGGCTTTACTTATAGGGGTGATAAAGAATTTAGTTCGAGTTGGAGCAATGAATTCATGTTTCCGGGAATTATACTCTTTGTTCTGAGCAAGTGGTATTTGGTTCTCTTTCCACAGCACTGTGACGCCACAAAGTGTTTAGTCTATTGTTTTCAAGCAAGAACATTAATCGATGGAATCGCTTTCGGACACAATTAAAACTTGGTCCTAACAGTTGTAGGAATCTTTTGTGTCATGTGAGGAGGCGGGTGATAAGACAGAAACACAGATGAGAGAAATGGACGGACATAGATAAAGGTGTGAAAATATCACGTATTAGAAAACTAGAACCGAGAGAATCGCTTGAAGTGTACGAGATAACAACATGACAAAGTGCAGCAACTCGCTCTGCAACTTAGTGCTGATTCGCAGATTTGGAGGTCAATCATCATTCAACTGGAACCAAATAAGCCGAGTCATTCAGATCTGAAAGATTGTTTTTAAATCGCTTAATTGGCTTTAAAAAAATATAGGATATCACTCGCCAGTCGTCAGAGTGTACGTGGTAGAAATGTTCGATGATCAAAACGAAAGTCACCTACTGAATGTTTTTTCGTGTGCAATTTTTTCCCTGCATCTTTTGATCTCAGTGTTCAGTAAATCGACAGTGTTCAAGTCTGAACTCTAACGGTAACGTTCTTATCTAGAGGGGAATCCACAGTTCAAAAACTGCAGGTATCCAAGCTATGTGAAGGACGGGATGGTTCATCGCTATGATATCTGTATCACGAGTAGCCACAATCTCTGTCGGGTTGTGAGCAGCACTAGATAGCCCAGACTGTATCGCAGATAATCAGTAACTGAAGAGGCGACTGTACAACTATCTATATTCCTAGTATTTTTCATCTGAGCGCAGTCTAGATTAAAAAGTATCCAACTCGGTGACTCTATGTTAATAATTGTGTAAGTCTAAAACTTTTTTTTTTTTTTTTACAAAACTTTGTTAGCGAATGTTTAACACTTTGATTTTGCATCAATTTATTAGATATATTTATAACCAGATTGTAAATTGTTCTTTCACTTACTAGAATAGTAAGACCTTCATCAGTAAATTAATGTTTTTTTTTTTTTATTGTTGTTGGGTTTATTTTGGTCCAAACGTGTTTCGACCTAAGCATTAAACACTTTTAAATAAACGCCTGCATTATTTTCATATTGATCTTCTTCATTGAATTTATTAAAGCAGAGCTGAAAGAAAGTTCTAATTGGAAGGAATAGAGCCAACCTTCTACACATCAGTGCTAAACATCGCTAGAAATAAGTTGTATCACAATGTCTTCAAATTTAGGTATTTTGTCTGTACTAGGAGCGCCTAGGTATCTCAGACCAAGAGGTGGCTCAGGTGGAAAAGCGCTGAATATGGTGATAAGGGATCCTGAGTTCAATCCCCAGCTCCGCCATCAGGTGCTGGGGTCGCTGGGACCCTATAACACGGTTGGCATAAGCTCGTGGTCTTTATATTAAGATTCTTTAATGAATATTGAGAAGCGTAAAACTAACGAAAGATCGACTTATGTTTTCTCCTTACCTCGAGCAATGACAGGGATAAGAATAGCAGCCAGCAGTAAAGTTGACAGCCAGGGAGCCATCCTTGCAGGCTTAGATCTAGATCTAGTCCACACTAGCTTCAATCAGCTCTCTAGCTCAGGCAGTCAGAACAAACAGCATCTTTTATAGTTATAGTTAAAGTGATCAAACAGACAAGTCTTGTGAAAACCTTGCCCCAGTTATTATCACTGTTAACTTCACCTTACTATAACGCATTATCATTAAGGCCTCAGTCTACAAGGCTGGTTTTCTGGTATCATCATTGTCCTGATCACATATGTCATGAAAAACAGGTTGATCGACCTTGAATGTGTCAATGATGTGTTTTGTTGAATTAACCAGAATTCTGATATCCGTTTCCCCAACATCCCCCCTCCCACTTCTCCCCCGCTCCCCACAGCCATTGTTATTTCTAAAATTTTATTTCACAGATAATTGATCAATAGTTCATTATCCAACCTAGGAAATTATCTTCATGTTTCCATATTGTCTTTCCTGTCAACAAGGGGGTGTTAATTGCTAGCAAGCTGTTGCATTATCATAGAAAAATTTCAAAATATTTTTTGTTTCAGTAAGAACTGCCCACGTGAGCTTCACTTTTCCACTCGCCTCTTCTTTTTGGTCGCAACAATCGCATTACGTACCCAATCATGAAATTTTAAAGTTTAAAGATTTTTTCCCGTATAATCAAGGGTGTTTCATATTTTACAATAATTATAATGATCTATCTTGCTTACTTGTCAAAAATTGGATTCATAAGCATTCTAATTCGAACTAATTCTATTTCTTATTCGTGATGCATATTTGATCAAGGCCTAAAAATCGTAAGTAAGGATTTCTTTACCTAAAGGATAATCTGTGTTTCAAAAATTATGTTCAAATTTGGGCAAATAAAAATAGTTAACAAATTTTGTAAACTCCAAACTTACTTATAGGTTCCTTTAAGCATTTGTTGTAAAGTAGATTTACACAAATAAGCTGAAAAACCCATTCTAAGAACGAGACAGTGGTGTCCATTAGCCGGGGCTGGGGTGCGTGTGTATTAAACAGACTTATGATAAATGGTCTTGATATTCATGCTTTTACTAACATGATCAAGATATATATGCCTACCTCCATTATCAAGAGATGAGCAGCTTACATTTTCCGCAAGTTAATGCACCATGAGGCTCTTTGAACGTGAATTCAGTCTTTAAAAAAAAAAGCGGTCAAAGGGATTTTAGAGTAGATGAAAAAAGTGCAGAATTAGCTCATTTTGTCTATTTTAATGTAGAAAAAAAGAAATGTACAAGCATTTCATGTCAAGTTTTTGTCAGGACGAAGTGTTTAAAAATAATTAGACATAGTTTTAGGGGTGAAGGGAAAAAAGATAAAACTGGCTCAGGCTACGATCATTATAAAGTTATTTTATGTTTATTAAATCGACCCTAATTCTACCTACCCCCAAACAGTTGGTTAAATTCAGCAAGTTTTTTTTTAGTGAACATTAAATTTTAAAATATGTCTTATTTTACCTCTATCCTGATTAGAATCCCTTAGACATTGCGCTTTTCGGAAAGTTAATAACCTCTGGGATGCTCTGATAGAGCTCTAGACCTACACTGTCAAGTTTAACAAATTTAGTTTTAATCTTTGCCTTCAAGTTGAAGAGAAAGGCTGTTAAAAACATCAGATGGGGAAATATTGAAAGTTGATATACTATCACTACTTATTCACAGTTCACCTGTTCAGTCGCTTTTCTCACAAAGTAAGAAAAATTGAAAATGTATTGACTCTTTGAAAAACATGAGTCTACCATTAGTTATAAATTTTAATTCCGATCCATTTCATATAAATATATTATATTATATGTTAAAAAATTATTAATAATACAAACTGATTTTACCGTGTTATCCGAATTGGCAGGAAATAATACATAATTATTTCTTTAACAAGATGCAACAGTAAATTCTGGCTGCCATAACAAAGTGCTCTAAGAACTGGCCTTACCGCTCTCACGACCACATTATCATCATTCTCTCTAGCAGTGATTTCCATCCCTATCACTGAAGCGCTGAAATATGTGCTGTAAAAAACTTTTTCCTCCCCCCCCCTCTCTCTCTCTCTCTCTCCCTCTCTCTCTCTCTCTCTCTCTCTTTCTCCCTCTGTCTCTGTCTCTCTCTCTCTCTCTCTCTCTCTCTCTCTCTCTCTCTCTCTCTCTCTCTCTCTATATATATATATATATATATATATATATATATATATAACATGAAAATAACAATATAATCAAAATTTAACCTCTTGAGTTTTTTTCCCGGTTGTTCTGAGGCATAGCAAGGGAAGTAAGATTTAATATTCTATGAATGTACGATTAATTCAATCACCTACCTTAAAAGAAAGACTCGATTAAAAGAAAAAAAAGATAAAAATAAATAAATCTACATGTATTATACTACTACTACTTCTTCTTCTTCTTCTACTACTACTACTAGTAATAGTAATAATAATGATAATAATAATAATAATAATAATAATAATAATAATAATAATAATAATAATAATAATAATAATAATAATAATAATAATAATAATAATAATAATAATAATGTTTTAAGTATTTTCTCTATTAGTAGTTATGAATCAATGAAGATTATTGAAATCTTATGAACTACAAAAAAATGTTTCCAAAAATATTGTGCAATACGAGACACATAAAGGTGAGAAATAGCATATTCCTAGAAAGGAAAAAAGTAAATCTAAAAAATATTCCCAACTTGCCCATTATTATTATTATTATTATTATTATTATTATTATTATTATTATTATTATTATTATTATTATTATTATTATTATTATTATTATTATTATCATCATCATCATCATCATTATTATTATTATTATTATTATTATTATTATTATTATTATTATTATTATTATTATTGTTATTATTATTATTATTATCATCATCATCATCATCATCATTGTTGTTGTTGTTGTTTTATTTCTATTATCATTGCCATCATCATTATCAGCAGCAGCATGCTAGCAGCAGCTGCAGAAGCAGCAACAGAAACAGCCTAATCATCGCATTGGAGCAGAGTATGATTTGTAGTTTTTAAGCTAAATGTATGCTCCAAACAAAAATTTACTCAATAATAAAAACCTCTGAATTTAATTTCATGTTGAAGACATATGAATAATTAAAAAAGAAAACAAAAACATTTAGTTGAAATTGAATAGCTTGACCATTACAAATTTTTTAGCATATCGTAAAGGCATGAATAAAAATTTGTTGAGCATAATATTGTAAGGCATTCATTTTTTTTTTTAAGCAAAAAACCTTAATTTAGTCTCAAAGTAAAGCAACTTTAAAAATAAATAAATTTTGCTTTCTGGAATCTAAATCTTGACCTAAAAATATTGTGTCATCATCAGCTTTCCACAACGTTTAGTTTCCACCAACGTGAACTTTTATCTTAATTTCAATTTATTACACTAATTATTTATTTGTTGAATTGTTGTTTTATTTTAGCTTATTTCATTTTTTTTTCATTTTCACTCCAAACACGAGTGTAAAGTCCCTTTAGTGTGAAGTAATTTAAAGCTGTTCAATCTGTTTTTAACGGAGTAAGCCCCCTTTGTTCACGCTACGTGCGTTAATCTCTATGATGATCTGTTCCTCACGTTGTGGTAGCCATGGCAGATTGAAGGGAATTATTAGTGCTAAAATGAATTAGTTACGGATTGAAACGTGTTACATTCTGACCATCTTTCAAGGAATAAAACTTAATAAACCAATAAACAGGACAACGGGAAATCTAAACACTGAAGAGTCCACGGTCGATTTATTGCGGATTTACGTAACGACATCAACCAACAAAAAAATAATTCAAACCGTACAAACCTAGAGCACTTTACGTAAGTGTATTCTCATAAACTTATCTCTAGAAGCAGAAGGTGTGAAAGAAGTCTGAAGATCTAATTTTAAACCTTTCAAACAAACTGACAATTTTTCAGCCACTTTTCTTTTTTTTTTTTTTTTATTAATTAACAGTAAGTACCTTATTTAGGTTAAAAATAGAAAATGTCTTTAAAGGCTGTAAAATTGACACCTTGTGAGGGATTTTAAAAGAGATTTAGGTGCCATAGACTAATTTATAAGACATTCAAGAAACAACCATGAGCGATTATAGACTTACATTTATTGACACTGATAAATATATTACAATTATGACTGGAAACATATATTCAGCACATTGCAGTGATGGAAAAACCAATAAAACGAAAGCTTTTTTTTAAAGCGATAATAATACAAAGAGCTGTAACAATTGGCCCATAAACGGAAAGCCTGCACGTACGTTTGTTTGTTTTGTTTTGTTTTTGTTTTGATTTGTTATTTCTTATTTTATTAATTTTTTTAATAATGTCAGCAATTTCCAATGAAGGAGTGGAGGGAGGAGATAACATTTCAGATTAAAGAAGAAAGAAAGAATTGAAAGACGTCTGGTTATGAAAGATAAAATGTCGCAGGCTCAAATTTTGTTCTCTATTTCTATTTCTTTTTGAAGATTGGAAGAACTACGAAATTCTAAAAGCCTAGTTTCGATATAAATAAAAGCGAAAGACCTTTACAATGATATCGTAACTATGTAATAATGACAATCAACTCAGTCTCTACATTTCTTTTATTCGCGAACAACCATCTCGCTCAGTCTATGCCGCAAGAGAGAGCGAGAGAGAGACAGAGACAGAGAGAGAGGGAGGCAGAAAAAGAGAGAGAGAGAGAGAGAGAGAGAGAGGGAAGCAGAAAGAGAGAGAGGCAGAAAAAGAGAGAGAGAGAGAGAGAGAGAGAGAGAGAGAGAGAGAGAGAGAGAGAGAGAGAGAGAGGGAGAGAGAGAGAGAGAGAGAGAGAGAGAGAGAGAGAGAGAGAGAGGGAGGCAGAAAGAGAGAGAGAGAGAGAGAGAGAGAGAGAGAGGGGGGGAGGCAGAAAGAGAGAGAGAGAGAGAAAGAAAGAGAGAGAGAGAGAGAGAGAGAGAGAGAGAGAGAGAGAGAGGGAGGCAGAAAGAGAGAGAGAGAGAGAGAGGGAGGCAGAAAGAGAGAGAGAGAGAGAGAGAGAGAGAGAGAGAGAGAGAGAGAGAGAGAGAGAGAGAGAGAGAGAGAGAGAGAGAGAGAGAGAGAGAGAGAGAGAGAGAGAGAGAGAGAGAAAGAGGGAGGCAGAAAGAGAGAGAGAGAGAGAGGGAGGCAGAGAGAGAGAGAGAAAGAGAGAGACAGAGAGAGAGGGAGGCAGAAAGAGAGAGAGAGAGAGAGAGAGAGAGAGAGAGAGAGAGAGAAAGAGGGAGGCAGAAAGAGAGAGAGAGAGAGAGAGAGAGAGAGAGAGAGAGAGAGAGAGAGAGAGAGAGAGAGAGAGAGAGAGAGAGAGAGAGAGAGAGAGAGAGAGCGTGTCTGTGCGGACTGCGAAGTAGGGATAGTGGGTTGACAATGCCTCGGCCTCTTTTCTTCACCTCTATGTTAACTTCGTGAGACAGACCTCCCTGTGGATAAGATAATTCCTAACTTTGTATGTTACAATTCACTGTTTTCTCTTTCGCCGGGTTTATTCTCTTGTTCATAATACACTTTGTAACTAAAAACAATTCTTGAAATAAAGTTGTTGATAAGCCTGAGCCATTTCCATAATTGACCTGGACAAGGTGTATAGAAACTCTGCTTTTGTAGTGTCAGATACTTCAGTCAGTAAATCAGAGTGCTGTGCTGAAGACTAGAGGTCTGGGGTTCGATTCTTGGCTATGGTTATCTGGTGGTAGGGTCGGATCTTACGTTACCAGGACTGACTTTAGGCTTGACGGGGGCCTAATAATTTCTTCGTCCAGGGTTAGAGGGACATGCCATTTAATCGTTGCCTCTAGCACTGAAACTATGTAGTTGTTTGTTTCCTGTTCTACAAACCTGTTGTGGGTCCATAGGTTAGAGAGGATGCAATATCATAAACTATTAACTTATTAACCAACCAATATCATAAACTATTAACTTATTAACCAACCAATATCATAAACTATTAACTTATTAACCAACCAATATCATAAACTATTAACTTATTAACCAACCAAGCCAGCCACTGGGGATGATGTTGCAGCTGAAGATTTTGGCAAGTGCGTGGGTTGTGATTATGCTAAGAAGAATATGAGCAGGCAGTAGGTGGGATGGTCTGGCTGTGTGAAGTTAGATCGAAGAGCATCGACAGAATCCAAAACACTGGAAGAAAAGGCTGTGACACATCTTTCTCTTTCAAATTTGACTGCGCAATTCGCACTAGCTTGTGGTTTAACTTGTGTCTTATGACGTGAATTATAGTCTTCATGTGGGTAAAGGGCAATCACTCAAACGGTTAAAGCATAATCGACTTACAATTGTTATCTTCTCAATAATTATTGCTATCATCAATTTACGTCATCACAGTCCGAGAACCCCCATTCATGTAACGCGATTATTTCGTCTTATCAGAGCCGCCTCGCTGTTTCTGAGGATAGGGCGGGATGGCCTTCATTACAGTATGAGTAACTTATTGAATAGTTTGATATTGCTAGGTTTTTTTTTTTGTTTTTTTTTTTAAATTATTTCTTTTGTTTACAAAAAGCGCCGTTGGTTATTGGATTAGACGTCTATCGTGCTATTCATAAGGACAGCTTTTTTTTTGGTTCGATCCATAAAGTGAGTGTTGGATTACTTGACTGTCAAAAAAAAAAAAAATAAAATAAAATAAAAATGAAATGGTAAACATTTAATTAGTCAGAAAAAAAGTTAGGGTTCCCAGTTCTCTAAAAAGCCTTTGCTAACCGTAAGTGTATGTGTGTGTATTATGTGTGAAACAAGGGCGGGTAATATAGCTCTAGGCTAACAGAGTCATAGTCACCAATAAGAATTATTCTGCCCCGGGCGCGCCTGGACCTCCCCACGACGGTAATAATGCTGGTTTCGAACTGACTTACCCCAGATTCCTCCACCTGTACCGCAGACTTATTTGTGCGGTATTGTCTGGGGGTCTGCTCTCAGCGCGGAGGTCAACACAATAAAACGGGCCGCTCTGCGACCTAGTGGCTTGGGTTTCCAGAGGGAGTGGAGAAGATTCACACCCAACATAGACCGTTCAGAGCATGCAATGAGTGGACCATGAAGTGGTGGTAACTCGAACTCCTTGAATAAGCCACATTTCAAATATCGAACTGTCTCAGAAACCTTAGAATTAACAAAATACTGTGAAGTTCTTTTGATGTACCTCCAAGATTTACTTTGGCAAAGTGAAATAGTTGCGGTGAAAAAAAGCAACATATTTTTTTTACATTTCTAATATTTCTGACGTAGTCTCTCTTACATCACTTCTCGTCTTCTCTCTCTCTCTCTCTCTCTCTCTCTCTCTCTCTCTCTCTCTCTCTCTCTCTCTCTCTTTCTCTCTCTCTCTCTTTTTGTTTCTCTATCTCTTAATCTATCTAACTATCTATCTTTCTATCTATGTCTTTCTCACCCTTTCCTTGTTTTTTCCTTTAATTTTCTTATTCCTGACACCCCTCCCCCCTCCTAATGTTTTGGATTTTTATATAACTTTTAAAATCCTTGAAAAAAATCCAACCAAACCAGACCAAACAAGACCAAGAGAAAACCCAGCAACTTCAAATAACCTAGGTCCTCAAGGCATGATCAAGATTCTACAATAAGTGTTTAGCAGCCACGATAGCTTTATGAACTGAGGAGCTAGTAGCGTGTCATGAGGACTTACTTTAGACTAACGAAAAGTTCTGTTAATGCGTATAATCGGGGAATCATTAAATAACAATTTTAACATGTGAGTTACGTGAGGAAATGTGTGTGACATTAGTGCTTACTAACTTCTATCTATCTATCTATCTATCTATATTTCTTTAAACATACCAATGAACCTTTATCAATCCATCTATTTATCAACTCGCCTATCATTTTCTCCCCATCACTGTGATAGTTAATCCACAAAGAGCAACATAAATCAGTTCACATTCTTTGGTAAAAGCAAAATTAATTAATATATTCTTGTTCTTTTTTTATTATTTTTTTCTTTCAATGAATGTCCATTAAGATGGAAGTAATTGTGCTAAAAATTAATGTTAGCTTTTTTTTTATTCAGATATAATTATAGATCCAATCAACAAACGGTAAAAAAATTCACGTGATGGCCAAATAATCGAACACGTTGTTCCCTTGATATACTAATAAGTTAATTAGTTGATTCATTTAGTCATATATTTTTCTAAGAGCTAACATGTCATAGGCTTTGCAAATTAAAAATTTGAATATCTCTGTGTCCTGGAAAAAACAATTAGTGGATGCAAGGCTGAAACGCATTTTTTTAAATATACACCGCTTGTCTAGTGCTCCAGCCTACGCCATAGTTATATTTCTCCAACTGTTTTGCATCTGTCTACACGTCGCCTCAAACCTTCACACATGATTGTGTGGGTATTTTCAGAGCGATAATCAATCAGTTGCAAAGACAGATAAAAATGCGTTATCTAATATCTCCTCTCTCTCTCTCTCTCTCTCTCTCTCTCTCTCTCTCTCTCTCTCTCTCGGGATGGCTGTCACCGCAAATATGTCCAGTCATTTCCGGTGGAACTCGATTTACGTCTGCTCTACTTTGTCTCGTGTCTTGTCTCTCCCCAAAAGTACTCGGTTGTCTCCCTTTATCTCGAGGACATGGTTATATAATTTCCGTCGTGATACTTTGTTACCGCGCGCGGGGTTCTTCAGACAAACAGAAGATCGAATTGGTGATCACTTTACTGATCCCAGGATGTGGGAACTGCGTCATTGCCAGGTAAAAAAAAAACCAAGGTCATAACTAATGTATGAATGTGTTCACGGCCCACTTAGTTGCTGGACTTGTGAGATATTTTTTTTAAAGCTATCGTTCTTGATCTACGCCTAGCCTAGCCTAGCCTATTGTAGTCAAAAGGGCAACTTTGAAAATAAAATCAGTGCATTATTTTCCTTCTTGTAGCAATAAAGAAATGTCCTGAAGGTGTTAAAGTGCGCATCTATGTTTTCCCGTTCTTTTCGAATGTTCTTCTGATAATAGAAAAAGCAGCGTCTTGCTGCGTTCCTAGGAACTCAAATATTAAAGTGGAAGTTGAGGAGTGGGGATGAGAGCTATATGGGTTTAACAAGGGGCGATAATGACGATCAGCATTAAACCAAGCTTATTGCGAATTTAACTTCTAAGGTAATCAAGATCGTGTCTTATCAACTCTTGCTGGAGCTCAATACAGCCGACCTATTGTCAGAGCCTCGTTCTCTAACTTCTGCGCACGTCTTGCGCAGGTCCACACGATATGGAACCACAGCCTCATTACCTGGCAGAGCAGATAGATCAAGACTACGTTAGATACTTTCAGATAGAACACGAACTAGGCTGCCCGTGTTGTCTACCTGGTCCGCCACTTTAGTCATGCCCTATTATGTTCTGAGAAGTGAGAGATGAAAGCGCAAGGGAAGTAGATCTATTAGAGAGAGAGAGAGAGAGAGAGAGAGAGAGAGAGAGAGAGAGAGAGAGAGAGAGAGAGAGAGAGAGAGAGAGATTGAGATAGAGAGATAGAGAGAGAGAGAGTGAGAGAGTTAGAGATAGAGAGAGTGTGAGAGAGATATAGAGATAGAGAGAGAGAGTGAGACAGAGTGAGAGAGATAGAGATAGAGAGAGAAAGAGAGGGTGAGAGAGATAGACAGATAGAGAGAAAAAGAGAGAGAGAGAGAGATTCACATGATTTTATGAAGTTAAATCTTGCTTAATTGTTTTGGAAGTGAAAAGAGATACATTTTATATTCTTATTTTTCCTTCTACAATTTTGCCCATTAAATCAATGGTTGACATCGAGTTTAGGATTTGTCAGGGCGGTTGAATCTTGTTTTCCTTCTTAATTAATTTGAATTTAAACAAACAAACAACCCCGCCCCCCCCCCCCCCCCCCCCAAAAAAAAAAAAAAAAAAAAAAACAACAAACAAACAAAAACAAAAACAAAAAAAAAAAACAAAAAAAACAACCTAAACAAACAAAAAACAAACGCATACTAACTGTTCGAGGATCTTGAACTATATCATTCACGTATTATTCCTCAAATTTTAGACCTGTAAATCCAAACGGTATTTGTTGACCAGTATCAAATTGCTAAAGTTCCATATTTATTACATCTTGCAAGAATAACCATTTTATCTAAATAGAAAAACATTAGACAGTGTGGACGATTTTGTGCTGCTCGTATCTCACAAAACTGAGATCATCTTTTGAGATGCGAGGTGAAGATCCGCACTTTGACACCCATAATGTTACAGACCCACACAGCCGAACGCGAATGGAAGGAGTAAGTTGATCTCCTAAGCTGCAGTAACTGCTAGAAAGTAGAGAGTATCGCCAGCTAGAAACCAGCTATAATTCTCTTAAACATCAAAGAGATGTTTTGCATATCTGGGATATTTAATTGAAAACCAATGGGCGTAACGCTGCTACTGTAACTAAAAAAAAAAAAGAATGGAGAAATTAGAAGAAAATGAATGCATGTGTATACTTAGACAAGGCCAAAATACTTAAAAAGCCATAATAAAGAGAAAACGTTGCGTGACTGTTGAGATAACGTTTTCTGGGTCAAAAGCTCACCACTTTAAGCCGCCCCCTTGACACCAGGCAGTGTATGTAAATATTGGGATTTTCCCTGCGACCCATAAAGATATGGGCCCAGAGGAGTATCTCCCTAGATCTCTATGTATGGACCTTTGTTAAGATCTTAGCGTGTTTTGGCTGTTTTCTGCAAACAGAAATGTTTTTAGTAGACATTCGGTAGGGCATCGAACAAATCTCTCTGTAGTTTTTCTTTTCTTTTCTCAACTTGGAATAGGGTGGGGTTCCAAGAATCATTCTTATGAACTTCATAAATAAAATTCTATAGATCAAGACAAAGAGAGAGAGAGAGAGAGAGAGAGAGAGAGAGAGAGAGAGAGAGAGAGAGAGAGAGAGAGAGAGAGAGAGAGAGAGAGAGAGGAAGAAGGGAGAAGAGTTAAACAGGCAGGTAAAAAGAACAACAGAGAAGGAGAGACATAAAAAAAGAACCATCAAGTTGGACTATGAAAGAGATTCAAAAAGAATAAAACAGAGAATAAAGCTTAAAGATGAACAGGTCGATAGAAAGAAAAGAATAAAACAGAGAATAAAGCTTAAAGATGAACAGGTCGACAGAAAGAAAAGAATAAAACAGAGAATAAAGCTTAAAGATGAACAGGTCGACAGAAAGAAAAAAATGATACAATAGGAGAGAAGAAGAACAAAGATACAAAAGAAAAAAAAAAGGCGGGAAAATATCTTGGTGAAGCCAATCGCCCTAACCTAAGGATATAATAGACTTTTCGAAGATTGATCCATTTGGTTGGCATGGATCAAAACTGTATTGAGGCCAAAACTGGGGGGAGAGAGAGAGACAGAGACAGAGAAAGACAGATATACAGACATTCAGATGGATAGACAGACAGATAGACAGATAGACAGACGACCAGAGAGACAAAAATAGACAGAGACAGAGACAGGACCACTGCGCATCAACAACATTCCGACTAAGTATTCAATTTGACCTATTGTTTATGTTCATTGTGCGTGCACGTCCAACCAACAAGATTTCTGATTTATTGAAATGTCTCTTAGTTCACCCCGATCATAGGAAGCTGACCATGACCAGAGAGTGAGATTATAGTGACCCAGTAACCTATATAGAGCTAGA
>JAWDGP010006371.1:160000-162500 GCA_033675545.1 Elysia crispata | reverse complement strand
CATACCATGTAAGGATGACAGTCGTTGGTATCAGATGTGTACCAGTATACTGCTGGGCGTGTCCATACCATGTAAGGATGACAGTCGTTGGTATCAGAATGTGTACCAGTATACTGCTGGGCGTGTCCATACCATGTAAGGATGACAGTCGTTGGTATCAGAATGTGTACCAGTATACTGCTGGGCGTGTCCATACCATGTAAGGATGACAGTCGTTGGTATCAGAATGTGTACCAGTATACTGCTGGGCGTGTCCATACCATGTAAGGATGACAGTCGTTGGTATCAGATGTGTACCAGTATACTGCTGGGCGTGTCCATACCATGTAAGGATGACAGTCGTTGGTATCAGAATGTGTACCAGTATACTGCTGGGCGTGTCCATACCATGTAAGGATGACAGTCGTTGGTATCAGAATGTGTACCAGTATAGTGCTGGGTCTGTCCATACCATGTAAGGATGACAGTCGTTGGTATCAGAATGTGTACCAGTATACTGCTGGGCGTGTCCATACCATGTAAGGATGACAGTCGTTGGTATCAGAATGTGTACCAGTATACTGCTGGGCGTGTCCATACCATGTAAGGATGACAGTCGTTGGTATCAGAATGTGTACCAGTATAGTGCTGGGCGTGTCCATACCATGTAAGGATGACAGTCGTTGGTATCAGAATGTGTACCAGTATAGTGCTGGGCGTGTCCATACCATGTAAGGATGACAGTCGTTGGTATCAGAATGTGTACCAGTATAGTGCTGGGCGTGTCCATACCATGTAAGGATGACAGTCGTTGGTATCAGAATGTGTACCAGTATACTTCTGGGCGTGTCCATACCATGTAAGGATGACAGTCGTTGGTATCAGAATGTGTACCAGTATAGTGCTGGGCGTGTCCATACCATGTAAGGATGACAGTCGTTGGTATCAGAATGTGTACCAGTATAGTGCTGGGCGTGTCCATACCATGTAAGGATGACAGTCGTTGGTATCAGAATGTGTACCAGTATACTGCTGGGCGTGTCCATACCATGTAAGGATGACAGTCGTTGGTATCAGATGTGTACCAGTATACTGCTGGGCGTGTCCATACCATGTAAGGATGACAGTCGTTGGTATCAGATGTGTACCAGTATACTGCTGGGCGTGTCCAAGTGTCCATAGCACTACCGCTCGGCCTCTTTTCTCACAGCGACTGGCCCTTGAATCCTGTGGTTATCGCCGGCCCGTTGACCCATACTCTCTAGCTGTAAAACGATGCCACATTTATCTGCTTTGGAAACTCGAGACCTCAGTAATAGCCTTGGGCGTGATTGCTGTCAAAAACCACTGCAGCTTGCTCTTACTTCCTTAATAGTTATGTCCTCTAAGTTGATCTCTAGAATAACAGAGATTATGATTTAATGAAAGTATAGAAGAGGGAAAAAAAATCGTTAGCTACATCTAACAATTTGCCTCTACTCAATAACACGTTAGCTGAAAATAGCGCAGGTTTGTCACATCCAAAGACGAGGGCAAAGTTAAGCAGAATATATGCAATTATGTGGTGTTGAGAACTGTGTAAACTGTGGCTCGTAAATGTTTCAACTTTTGAAAATGTCGACGGGGATGTATGCAGCGTTGTGAATAGACGGAGGACTAGCCATGAGGTCATTATGGCCGAGGAAACCTCCTTTATAGACATCCACCCTGCCGAGAAGTCACTCCGCGCAACTCGCTTATTGAGTCCTCTAGAGTTATCTGTCCTTGTTAATGAATCGTTTAACTTTTTACTGGCAACAAATTATTAAAACAAAAAAAAAAAAAAATGCGGAAATTTCACTTAAATTAACTTTTTATACACATAAAATTTAATGATATTAAATTTAAAAAACCAATTGAGCACACACAAAAAAAAAGCGCACACGTTTCCCGGTACCAGGTTTTTTTTTGTTTTTTTTGTTTTTTTTTTGGACAATAATAGTTGTGCAGCCTTACCATAACTATATAACTTTGTAGACTCTCTGGTCTTACAAACCTCTCTAGTTTGTGTCAGTTCGGCATAGTTATGAGTCATAGCCTGCCGCCTCGGCTCCCATCTTATCACTCCCGACTGCGTCTAGCACGGCAATCGCTGAGTGCCATTGTGTAACAAGAGATCGGTCGCCGAGCTTAGGAGACTCATAACTGTGTAGAGACTCGGCAGCACAATCACCTCCATTATTGTGTCGGTAGAAGCTTGTAACATTCCACCTCTCTCTCGAGTCGTAAGGCCAACCTGTTCAATACAGAGTGGCAAAGATTAAAAAAAAAAGGTAAAAATAGGGCAGGTTTCGTTACCCTGTTAGGACTTGCGTCCTTTGAAAACAGAAAGAAACGGAGGATAACCCTAGATTACGCTGTTTATGGACTGCTACGAATTTGATGAGGTATTTTTTGCTCCTCTATCCTTTCCTATTATAAGAAGAGAAAAAAGACCCCCTCCTCTCTCCGCCGAAATAAAAGGCGAAGGGATTTTCATGGT